>LWMK02000048.1:358195-378155 GCA_001693075.2 Taenia saginata | reverse complement strand
GGGGGGGGGGGGGGGGGGGCGGATCAAAGCGGGTCGAGAGCGCCTCCAGACAACGGATACTTTTGAAGGAGAGGGAATGGTATAATAGCATCCCGATTTCAAACAGACGCTGCCAACGCAACCTCTAGCGAAAGGAAGTGACAGCTCCAACGCTACCTTATGCTTACACTTGGGAAGATTAGGAGACGCTTTTGTTTGCGAACAAGGCTGGGTCAATCACGGTTCCCTGATAAAATGCACAGAAAGACGAACCGTTTACAGGAATGGGTAGAGCAATTGATTCGTGCTTGAACAGATGAATGAAAATAACCCAAACCAAACCATCATAAGACTATCCGTGTGGTTTTAATGCAAGCCGACCCAAAAATAAGCCTCCCAGGAACACATTCAGAACTTGAATGCTTGAAGGTAAACGAAAAAACGACCTCTCGAGTGAGCTTCTAATGGCACCCTAATTTAAAATCCTTTTCACCCCACAAATTGGGGGAAAGGAAAGGAAAACGACAACACATGGTTAAGGAGCATCAGTTTTCCCGGTAGATTTTACACCTCCGAGGTGTTAATCACCATGTTAGTGCATAAAATACGCCTAGAAGATTACCTCATTTTATGACTGTTAGCATCATTGAAACTGTGTGGTTTATTCCCACCAGTGAATCATCACTGCGGTTGGATGACATTGGCCAGTCAAAAACAAAGAAAAAGGCTCAATGGAGATAATTCATACAATAGACCCCAAAGGCTAGTTAAAGCTAGTTAAAGCGCCAATGTCAATGGAACAAGTATCAAAGGAATGGCCAGGAAAGATAGGAGTTAGACGGTGTGCTAAGGCACTCTCACGGGTCAGTTTTGCTGTGTGCATTGAGATACGGAATATTGTTTTAACCTTTAAAAATAGGACTTTTCAATGGTTAATCCTGGCTGTCCAGCAGTTGTGGTTTTTTTGGATTTCAGTGAGAAACGTATGGTAAACAAAGCCACACACACACACAGGAAAGAGGCAATGTGCTGCGTGGGAGGCGGTGGATGCCTCAACAGTGTGTCCTTTCGTTTAATGAATGGTGGAAATTGATCCACTGGCAGTGATGCGTCCACCTTCAGGTGATTCATTGGCAGAAAAACTGGTCAAACCAATTCTGCAAAATCCCACACAACAGAGCCCCAAGAGCAAGCAACATCTCATGAAGGCTCAAAATGACACCAGTAGTACGTCTTATGATTTAAAAAATCCCAGTGAATTAAATGCCATTGCGGCAAGCCAACTGGAGGGGGGAGCTATGGAAGGGAGACAACATAGCAACGGCGAAAATTTGGATTTCACAAGAAGCTGGTCTAAAAAATCTTAGGGATTTCTTGAAATGAAGGTGACCAAAGCAGGCATGCTACACGAGGTGAATACATTGAAAAATCATGAGGGCTACGGAACAGTTGTCTTTAAAGTCAAAAATACTTAAAGCTCTTCCTCCACTAATGACAAGACGCCAAACCCGTAGAATCGCTGCAGACCTCAAAGGCTGTACAGAATGAAGTGGCATAGTTCATTTAAAACAACACCTTTTGTTGAATTGTTTAGCGTCAACTTGCAACCATCGCCTGACGCCCATCACGGAGGGTCTGTGTGGAAATAAAACTGGATTAAATTAATTCACGACTAGATCGTAGACCATTTTACGACCATACCAATTATCAATGAGAGCTATCAGATAAACATTTATGCACAATTGACAGAAACAATGGAGATGTATTTTTTATGAACGGATTCGCGTTTTTAAATATCTTAGCGACATCGAATAGTACCTCCGAATAAAAATGCAGCGCGAGTTCAGAAACACCTTCCAAATAAAGTTGAGGCCTGAGGAGTGAATCACAAATTGAAACAATTTGATCAAGAGTATCGCTACGTTTGAGCCACAAAGCCATTGAGGAATGGAAAAAACGACACATCAATTGTGAATTTAGGTTTGAGATTAAATATGCCATCCATGTCCAGAGTAAAAAAAAACGAATGAACAAGGAGACTCGCGGAACCGCATGAGACTGCAGTGACCAAAACTGGCGGCTTAAGGCAACAGGCATGCCTGATGCAACCTGTTCATGTAATCGGTTAAAAAAACAACAAAGGGGTCAAATAAGTACAGCAAACATTGGTTTGACAAGGGACAATAAAACCCTGTCCTAAAACCTCTTCCGGGGGGGTTCATTCACGCAGCCAACAAGTGCACACAAGTCAGCTCTTATAACACCAGGAATGGAACAACAAAAGGCCCGAGTGGGACAGTTCAAGTATCATTCACTACATGCAAGCGACTGATAGAAAGTGGATTACACATACAAGTGCCTATTTGCTTCCCTTAAAATACAGTGCAAGCCAACATTCCAATTGAGTCTGCCCTTACGAGAGAAAGGGGATGACAATAGACAATTTATTTGTTGGAAGGCGGGAAACATATCCGACGTGAATGAAATGAATGATTTATTTGAAAGTACCTTTACAGTCAGCGAAAAGAAGACCAATGGGAATGACAAAAACAGAAAGTGAGACATGAACATCCCCAATTCGCAAAATTACAACAGTAGGCGTTGCCGGCAAAAACATTTGCAAGGGTTAAACTAGCATATGCAAGGAGACCGTAGAGAATTGGGGTAACAGAAGGCTTCTAACGAAAAAGCGTCCATCAAGAAGCAATCATGCTCTATAAGTTCACACTGTATTGAAGACAAACTTTGGAGATAATATTCAAGTAAGGAAGTCAGAATCATCCGGATACTAGCTTCTATGGTCCCTACCCCAGTTGGCGCCAGCGACGGAGAGCTGTCCTTAAAGTGATAAACCCTGTAGAATTCAATACTTAGAATTGAAGTACCACCGGAGCAGAATTCCCATAACGCGTTCGCACGCTGGTCTTACTATAACCAATTTGATGAGGAGCTTCTATAGGTTAATAACTGAAGAAGAGAGGTCGTAAGGCGGCCAAACTCAGATCACAGCCGAAGATTCCAATCAACTTTTATGAAGAAACAGCATGAACATAGACGAGCCCAACAAATCGCGCAGAACTCGACGAACTGATGCGTATCCATTTCCATTACGCATACGTATAAGCAACGCACAATCGCGAAAACTACATAAAACCTTCGATACTCTGACAACGGTACTGCAATGGCCAGAAATGAAATGAAGGCCTAAGCACTCTGATTTAGATGTTAATCGCTACTTGAGAAAGCACACATTTTATACTTCACTTGAATAGAAACTCTTAACAAAAAATAGTGGTCAAAAAAACTTCTGATTAGTCCTGTGCCGTCAAAATGAAATAAATGAAAGGGGCACTACAAACTACACTGCAATAAATACTCACCATGATCAAGGGACATTAGAGTTCCACATGCTCCACAGGTTGCAAACTCTTTCTTCGACTTGCAAATAAGCCTGGAACCACACAATTTGCATACACAATTCAAGTGCTTTCTAATGTGATCATTAAGCGAGTTATTGGAAGAGTAGGTTTTGGAGCAGAATTTGCAAGGGTACCGCAAGCCATTACCGGCGCCGGAAGGCGCCCTGTTCTCGTCATCGATGGAATGTTTCCGCCTAATATGTCGATTCAGGTAGGGTAGAAGTGCAAAAGTCTGACGACAGTAGGGACACACGAAGGATCCCTTGCAAGCAGTCATGTGGCTGTCGATTTCCTTCGGAGAGAAACACTGCATGCATGTCTTGCAGACTGCGAAAATAGACTCCCCGTGCTCCGTACCCACATGGTGCAAAAAGCGCGACCTTGACGTCAAGATGGATGGGCAGAGGGGGCAGGTGAACGTTTCAGTGGAAAGAACTTTTGGTCTTGATTGCTCCGTAGTTATAACAGATTCGTCGCGTATATTCGCCATAGGTGGTTGGATGAAAGACAGTACGGTGAAATGTCTACAGTTCGAAAAAAGCAAGAGTCGAGAAAAATTTGAGTGATCGAAGAAATGTACCCTAGCAACGAAACTTGATCGAGTCACACGACACAAAACAATCTAAATAACGGCAACACGGATAATTTTCAACAAAACATTTTACTCCAGTTTAATCGAAATATCAAAGTACCATTAAAGAACGATGCACAGCTCAAACGAAGGGGTGTGATGCAAAATTCGAGCCTAATTTACCAAAACGAAACACAAAAAGGCAAAACTGCGCAATTTACACGCTGAAAATGTCAGATATTAGGACAAACCCCTCATTTGCCCCTCCAGAAATGCAGAACAAAGGACAAAACGCCCATAAACAAACTGCCTCTCCGAAGATCTGATAGACTTAAACAAACTACCCATAGTACAAAATATTACCTATCTCAAATCCGCTATCAAAATGCCAACTTAAAATCTGCCAAACATTTTAGATTGCAGAAAGTCCTAAATTTCTTGAAAGGCATACTGACTTTGTTAAAGTTATAATTTTTTGCACATAAATTTAAACGTTCCTATGTTTACAATGACACAAAAATCTGCACGTTTGCATGGAAAACAAAAATGTTTTAAAAATTGCTTTTGATGTGTGCAATAAATGCACTGTAAAATCAATCGCATCATCAATTGACTTTTCCACGATCTCAATTGAGTAGATGGTGTTAAATGTTTATATTCTGTGACGCGTAGGAGACTTAAGTGCCACTGATGTAGCGTCACGAGACTCTTTGTAATGTAAAGGAAGGCATAGTACTGGGACAGAATATATATTCTGGAAACAGAGGTCTTGGAGGCTGTTGGCACGGCCCAAAGGCCGGCCAACCGGCTTAGTACAATATGGCCACCCAAGTGACCGAAACCGGCAGTTTAAACATACAAAGTATTGCACAGCCCCTCTCTTCGTTCGAGCGTCGTCCCCGACGCTCCCCTTGGTCAGCCTTCCGTGTCAGCCATCACAACGTAATCAGTGCTGCGAGAAGTACCCACGAGCTAACCGTCCCAGTCGTCGAGATTCGAACGCATGTGTTCCTGTAGTGCCATCAATTTTGCGCAGCACTCAGTGCAGCAGGTGCGCGCTTCTTGGCCGTCCTCTCCCACGACAATGTGGTCCAATAGAAGATGGAGGTACGAATCCAAGCTTTCGAAATGGGTTGAGACACACACAACACATATTGCGATTCCGGGCTTAATTGATGCCGTAGATGAAACGCAAGGGCATCGTAGAAACCTGAGCAGGTGTGGCGGTCGGGCCTCATAGGAACAAAATGCATGCGATCCAAATGTGCAAAGCATAAAACCATGCCATCGAATGGCGTGCTGCACATTCTACATCTGTAGATACGCACTTTGACGAAGATAGACGAGTCGCTCAAGAAAAGGAAAGAGAGCTTACAGAGGATGCTTGACCACAAGGTCGCAGGTCTCTCTTGGCAGTTCCACTGGACTTGGAGTTCGCGGCCAGTGTCGCTTCAGTTGTTAATAGCTTCCTTGCAGAGGGAGACGCCGAAGCTGGACGTCGATCTCAGCCCTTCTGTTACGAGATACAGAGGTTCTCCCATCCATAGCACATGCACTGCTTTCACACCGCCAAAGTTTTTTAGAAGTGGCATTGAGCAGGATAAAATCCATCGAAGTCGGGTCCGCTTTCCGCTGCCACCAATGTAGCGTCCCAAGACTCCCTTTAAGGTAAAAGAATGCATAGTACTAGGACGGAATATATATTCTGGAAACAGAGGGCTTGGGGGCTGTTGGCACGACCCAAAGGCCAGCCAACTGGCTAGTACAATATGGTCACCCAAGTGACCGAAACCGGCAGTTCGAACAAGCAATGTATTACAATGTCAGCTGCCCAATCCCCCTGTTTGCAAAACATATATTCCGTTCTGGTACTATGCCTTGTTTTACCTTAAAGGAAATCCCGAAAAGCCACCAGCACACTAGTTAAAGTTACTTTTAGCAGTATGGACATAAAAGAAACAAGCATATGTAAGGCGTATTTGTCATTCTTCTCTGTGGTCAAATGGAACATGCGATTGGGATTGTGTCCACGCCTATTGTTCAACAGATGCATATTAAAAATCTAGGCGTTAAAACACGAATGTTGGCTGCTGAGAATGTTTTTACACAAAATTAATTTGATTATGCTAATGCTGAATAGTTAAAACTTCTTGATGGCTGTTGCTTTGGCCTTGAAATGACTTTGGTTGTACAATTGATTTCGCATAGCTGACTAATTTTGCGGTTTTGTGCATGTGTGCGTGTATTTGGCGAATTTTTTTTTCATGTACAGCCTTCTGGTAAAAATATCTCCAGAAGGATGCTGCTTACATTTAGAGCGAAAATATCTTCTCCTGTTTCTTAAAAACATGTTGCTGTTCTTTTAACAACTGTACCCGAAATTTATTTTTGGCATGTTTTACCTGCTGTTGAAATTTTACGGTAAAATATTTTGCTTTTAGGACAGTTGACTTATTGCTCAACAATGTCCAATTGTGATCCTCTTTGCGATGAAAACTTGGTGGGTTTCCCTTTTATCCAAGGAGGAATTTATTGCTTAATTTTTTAGGAAATATTGGGCTACCGACGAAATCGGTTTAAGACTTTTGTTACTTGGATAGTCATCGTGCTGTCTGGTTTTACACTTGCATTTTTTTTCTACTGGCGACGCGATATTTGGATTGCATTGACTCATACCAAAGTGAATGCTTCACAAGCCGAAGTTGTTCTGTTGCGCGTAAAATCTAGTTGTTTTTGCCTAACACATTTTTTAGGGCCCTTCATTGGGCACTGACATCAGTTACGTGTATGTGCAATCCCTTTTAACAAACCGGTAAGTTGACTCCAGCATATTTTAACTTTTTGAGAATACGCTTGTATAAATTTTTGGAAGATGAGCATGCATCCGAGACAAGTCCGCTTTGCTCTGTAAAGGATCACAGTTACGTGAAGTTTTTTCTCTATCGAAATCTAAAGTACATATGGTGCAACGATAAGAAGATTTTCTCTCCAATAAGGTGAATTAATAAACATCATTTACAGGGAATAATTTAGGGGACTGGATAAGCAAAACACCCTAGAAACCTTGCCAACCAATCCTCTGTTGACAGAGCGCGTGAATTACCTGTTGGCACTATATGGCTCAAACCAAATTAGCATTCCGTTGACGCCTATTCTCGTGAAACTTTTTCGTGAGGTATTTTACCGTTATCGCCGCATTCATCTAGATCCTATCTCCATTCTATATCTTCCAAGTATTTAGCGTTATCCTATGGATGAGCTCTGAATACTACTTCTACGCTTCAGTCATTTTCATTCTCTCTGCAACCTCTGTAATATTGTCTACGTATTCCTGTCGCAAGGTATGGAATATCATGACTTAATGCTTATACTTCCAGAATGAGCGTCAACTTCGTGATAAAGTAAAAATAGCCGAAACAGTATTTGTCCTACGTGATATCGAGAGTAAGAAGTAGGCTTTGGAGCGTTTATTTTGTAGAAAGACCTAGAGAAATTCCATCAACAGGTCTCGTACCAGGTGATATAGTGTGTATTCCTCCTTATGGCTGCGAGCTGGTAGCAGACATGCTCCTAATCAGCGGATCTTGTACTGTCAATGAGGCCAGTTTAAATGGTACGTTTAAGATGTAAAAGATTGTACTATTGTCCTCTAGCTATGGGAAGGGGGTGAATGGTCCCGTATCTGTCTATCAATCCACCCATCTATCCATTCGTCCCGTACCCCATCCGTTTATCCATCTAGCCTACATCCATCTACTCATCCATCTGTTCATTTACCCATCTGCCCTCGTATCCAACCCTATACCTATCCGCACATCCCCTTATCCACCTACTTATACCATAATCTGGTGCAAGGTTACTGGCTAGCCATTAGTGGAATGTTTGTACTGTTGTTACGTGCGTACGCTTCTGATACTAGCTAACTGATTCCTGTAGGCACATAAATAAAGTACATCCCTTTGGATAAGAACAACAAGTAATCATGTGGTTGTGAAGAAGGTGAAATTTGTTTGCCCTGTTCGTTTGAGGGGGCGTTGCTCTGGGCCACCTGATGCCATCCAGTGGCGTAATTTTTCTAAAAGGATTTAAGCTGAGTAGTATGTGCCTCGGTGTGTATTTCTATGACGATTTTTTCCCGTTTTTATCCTTTTTTCCCCTGAAACTGAAGTTGAAAGCGTCAAGTAACCGTTTTTTTCAAAGTCGAGTTTGATACTGTCATACATACACAGAATGTCGCTAATATGTTTATTTATGTTATTCAATCGACAAATAAGATTATCTTTATCGTTTAAGGCATTTGAAGATTTCACTTTTAACGGCCTCTTACATTCGGGAAGACACTCATCTCGCAGCCCTCCGGTAAAAGAGAATTAGTAGCAAAGCCTCATGTCAACACCTCGTTTCACTTATCCGTGTATTCAATCTAAACAAGCATCATCCTTTTGTCCTTAATAGGGGAAAGTGTTCCGCAGGCGAAGTCCCCAATTACTGAACTTCCAGCGCCCACTACCGATGAAGATCGAAAGATTGATATCCGCCGCCTCGCTCGTCATGTCCTCTTCAGTGGAACTCGAGTTCTGCAAGCAAGAGAATCCATTGATGGAGAAATTGTAAAGGCTGTAGTACTACGAACCGGTTTTCTCACTATAAAGGGGGATCTGGTTCGTGCAATTCTACATCCTAAACCCCTGGATATAGACTTTAGCATGGACAGCTTTCGATTCCTCTCCATCATGGCTGTCATCGCGATAGCGGGTTTCATCTACACCTCGGTCATTCTTGTAAGCTCACATTCCCGTAAAGCCGACTTTACTCATATGTGATTTATTAAGGGCTGATTTAACGGTAATCTGAGACCAAACAAACCCACAATCAAATGAACCTAGATGCCAGTAGGAGTGCTATTGTGCAAAATTTTTCCAAGTCTTGTGCAACTACAGGCAATAAGCAATGGTTGAGAATGCCATCATCAAAAAGGGATCTTTAAAGTCAACTCAGTGTCTTCAAAGTTGTGTAAAGGAATTATTTTTCCTCTTGACCTTAATGCCATTCCTATTGCGACTACCCAGACCTTGTAGTTGCATCACTGCTGCGTAAAAGCAAACCCCTTCCTCCAAAAATTTGAATGCTAGCCGAAACGCCTCATGCGAGTACGGACTCTTTTATTACTTTTTTTGCGGACTTGATATGATAATAATTTATGGGCATTGTGCCCTCCTGCCTTTGCTATCGCATTTCATCCAATAGGAATGCTATCATTTTTCATTGGCTGCCTCCATCACCAATCAAAATAAACCACATTCTGATTGGTAGTTCAGTTCTCGCCACTTTACAGCTCCTCTGTCTCCCACATTCCCATTTTTACAAAAAACCTCTTTCCTTGCCAAAAAAATAAGTCTTTAGCTGCTTGCTCGAATGTGGAAATGCAAAATACCCTTATTATTTTCCTTCTCTTATTTCTCGCCACTTTTTGATTGGTTGGGTTGGTGGTGACACCGTGTCATGCATCAGTAGGGTACATCCACTTTACTACTCAAAGCCAAGCCGTTTTTAACTTCACTGCATTGTTTCAACTAAATAATTTGTTTGTCAGTGTGTGCTTTATTATCGTGTAGTGTCAATCATATTTTATGTCGGAATAGCAGAAAATTTTTCTCCCCTTTTTGATTGGTCGTATCTTATCCATTCGTGAGTGCGCGTTGCCGTTTCTCCGGCGAGCGTATACACCCCGATTGTGGAAGAATTTGTCTTTTGTACGATATTATCACATGACGGGCGATAGTGCCAAGAGCAAGTGTTCTGGCTTATGCGCACGTTAATGTTTGTCCAACTCACCGCACCAGTGGTTATGGGCTAAACGACTCGCTCACTGCCTCATCTCACATTTGTTGGACACCTTTGAAATTGCTGAGTCACAGTCCATGACTGTGATTAGACAATATAAGTCTTTATATTGCCGCTAAATTTAGCATTTCGAGTAGAGACAGTTGGATGGGAGGGGGAGACTGCTCGCTCCTGCTCCAAGATTTCTTTGTTAGGTGATGATTAATACCTTTTTGTGACACCAGCAGGAGGCTGCATGGCTGGGATTAAGATTTTGCTACAGAGAGTCTGAGTCTGAGTCTAATTTCTCCACTTGGACCTCCGCTGGACACTTATTTGATGGCTGTAGATCTATGAATCTTTAATTCAACTTCGGCGTCCTTCTCTCATGTACAACAAAGCAGTGTTGTAAAGGGGAGCTAAAAATGTGGGTGTCCCCTTTCAGCGCCGATACAGCTTAGGGCTGGCTAAGATGCTACGAAAGTCTTTGGACATTTTTACCATCGTGGTTCCACCAGCCCTGCCCTCAGTGATGACTACGGGTCTCTACTTGGCACAGATGCGCCTCAAGAAGCAGGGTATCTTCTGCATTAACCCTTCAGCAATCAATATTGCTGGCACTCTCAACACGGTCGTCTTTGACAAGGTTAGTCAATGGACTGATGATGACATCTATTGCTGTCCAGGTGGTGTCATTTTTTTTGTTTCTGGTAGACAGGAACATTAACGGAGGAATACATGTCAGTAAAGGGAGTATGGAAAGGTGGATCATTCTACGACCCTCCTACACTCTATAAAATGGATCAGATTGCAGATCTACCCGGACCTCTCTCAGCCGTTCTGGCTGCTTGCCATTCGTTGACCTTTGACCCCTCTACTTGTGAGGTTGTTGGTGATCCTTTGGACAAGGTTATCTTCATCTCTACTAACTGGGTACGCTGGATTGGTGAATACATCCAATTCAAGCACTGCAAATACCCTAAAACTGTTATTCTACTTCCTTTCAGAGGCTTCAGGAAACTGGTCTTGAAAGAGTTGCCGCCAGATTCACCTCACCCATTCAAGCTGTTGTTCACAATTCCCGAGTAAGTTGATGCATCTTCCTCTGAATTAGCTGACTATTGTTTGATGGCTTCTAGATTGACAGCACCTCACCATGGCAGCAAATAGGGATTCTGCGGCACTTTCCTTTCTCATCCACCGCCCAGAGGCAATCAGTTGTCGTGGAAACGATAGGCAGAGAAGGCGAAATCGCAGTCCTCACCAAGGGTGCTCCAGAGGCAATAGCTAGGCACTGCAATTTTCACACTGTACCAAAAGATTTTGATGAGAAACTCAACTACTTTGCGAAGCAGGTGAGGCTCAAAACTCGTCATCCATCCACATGTCCATCAGTGCACTGGTCTTTCCCGACTTTCATCACTGGTTCCCTTTTGTAGGGTCATCGAGTTCTAGCATTGGCATGGAAACCCATCAGTCGGACAATCAACGATGAATTAGGCGAAAGGGAAGGCATCTGGACAAAAGTCTACCAATTTCTAAAGCGTGAAGAATTTGAATGTGATCTGCGCTTCCTTGGACTGGTTGTACTCGACAATCCCGTGAAACCGGAGTCCGAACCGACCATCAGTGAACTCCTGAATGCCAATTTTCGTGTGATAATGGCTACAGGTCTGTCTATATGGTACTATCATCTGGAGTTTTGCCCATTTCACGCGTCGTGTGGATTCATCCATTACACTCGTCCATCCAATCATCCAGTAGAACAGGATCCAACCTACTTTCTTCCTTTCAGAGCCACTCGGATGGATCCATCCATCCATCCATCCATCCATCCATCCATCCATCCATCCATCCATCCATCCATCCATCCATCCATCCATCCATCCATCCATCCATCCATCCATCCATCCATCCATCCATCCATCCATCCATCCATCCATCCATCCATCCATCCATCCATCCATCCATCCATCCATCCATCCATCCCTGAATGACTTATTCATCCTAAGAGGCAGGCAAACAGTGTCTAGTTTAATCTACACTTATTTAAGGCTGCAGTTGCTTTGAACTCGTCCACCACTGCCCGCAGTTCCGGTCCATCATCATCATCATCATCATTATTATTATTATTATTATTATTATTATTATCCTTACCTTTCAACGTTGATGACGATTTTAAAAATGGTCACCTTTCTGATACCTTCCGGAGTTAACGTCGTAGCAGCATCAGAGCCACTCCTAGATGCGTAGCAGAACAGTTGGAGAATGAATGGCTGTGGTTTGAATAAAAATTTCTCATATTTTTTCCCCAACAGGAGACAATCTTCTCACCGGTGTCTCAGTTGCCCGTCAGTGTGGCATTATTAAGGCGACAGACGTGGTAGTACAGGTGACTCCCTCAAATGATCTCGTTGAACCTTCTACTTCTTCCTCATCGTCGTCGTCGTCGTCGTCGTCGTCCTCCTCCTCCTCCTCCTCCTCCTTCACCTCGCCCTCGCCCCTCCTTAACTTTGAGGTGCTTACACCTGCTACATTTGAAAATTCCGCATGGATAGGCAAGGCTTTGGATGAACTTGCACAGTCGGCCTCGCAATACATTGACAACACCGTTTTGTTCACCGTAGCAAGTGGTGAAGGGGCCACCAACCTCTCCGCGAGTCTTCGCCTAGCTATGACTGGTGCAACATGGAATTTCATCCGGATGCATGCACCACATTTTTTGCCGGTGGTGAGCTATCAAACGTTTTTAAAAGAACCTCTTTTCTTGTTTTTTTTGTTTGAAATACCTTTTCGCAATGCTAGAACAGGATAAGAGGAAAACACGGACCGAAATGTATATACTACTGAATTTAATTCAGGAACGCCCAGATGAAACGGGATTTTATTTTATTATACGATAGGTGGTTTTTCATCAATGCTTGTAAGATTTGTTGCCGAGGCATTATCAAATTGGCACTCGTCTTAGTAGTCGCAAGGCTCAGTTTGATGTGCACATTCCTCCTACACCGTCATAAATTTAACCAATGAGTCAACAACCCGTATATGTACTCCTTATTACCTTAAAATAAGACTTTTTAAGTCTCTAATGGATGCTCAATTCACGTTGAGATGCTCACCGCCTTAATTATTGCATTTCTCACACACAATAGAGGTCAAGTCGATTTGAAATGAATTGAGCTAGTCCAGTTGGTCACCGCGTAGCCCAGTGACCTCGATTTTTCACTTTGTGATGGCATTCTTCTGCTTTGTTTCTTCAGTATTCAGAAAATGCCATAAATTTGTTTCACAATGTGTGAAGGCTTGCCACCCATCGCTGGCACTGTGACGTATGACACACCTCGTACCTGCCTAATTTGGCAGTGTAGCCAAGCAATTTCGTAGTGTGATTTCCTTTTTGTAACTAATAGAAAGACCCATTAATTTGCTACCTCCTTAAATACAGGCGTGTATGGGGAATGGATTGATGTTGGTGCCCATATAATTGATTAGATGCGTGGATTCGAGGTGATTTGGGCTTGGATGAATGACCGTGAATGGATCCGGTGTGGAGGAAGTGGATGGATGGTTAAACCCGCAAAATAAAGTAGTTATGAAAGGGAGAAATGAAGTCAGGACTCATTGATGGATCCTGAATTGGTGGAAGAGTCCAAGATGGATTGATGAATCAGGGTCGGATGGAAGGATGGGTGGGTGGATGCAGAATGGATGGATGGATAGACGTATATGGGATGGATGCACTTCTTCGTGTACCCTTGATCTGAAAGGGGACGTCTCCTTCACATTCAACAAAAGGAGGAACTGGGTTCTTTTAATTGTCTAACATGAAACCTCAATTTGGGTTCTGTTTGCGGTACCACGGTGGACACTGTGTGGATGGTTTGCGGTGGACAGAGAGGTGACCGGCAAACACCTGAAGCCCGCATAACTTCAGTCCAAGGAGGCAGAAAGGACTGGACCGGTGAGTTGAGATGAACCTGTCGTGATAAATTAACCCTGAGTGGATAAAAGGGGTAGACAAATGGATGGATTGATGGATGGTCGAGTGGAATAATCGGCAACGGATGGATGCAGGTAGGTTGGAAGGATCTAGGCCGGATCGAGGGATAGATGACCAATTGACTGAGTCCACGACATTTAGAAGTAGTCGGGACCAATAAACCATCACTGTTTGCATCGGGAAGTTCCACGTCCAACACATTTCCTGTCGTTTGGGTTTTGGCTGAGATCGTTCCACTGAGAAGTACGAGTTCACATCTCCTTCTTCATCTTCTTTCCACTTTCAAATTCTCCTTGCACCACCAAGTGCCTGTTCTGTCTGGAGCACGTGATTTGACCTTGTCTGAGTTTAGGTGGCTTTCAAGCCTGCTCAAGCCCCACACTTGGCCTCCTCTAGGGCATATGAAGAAGGTATGGTAAGGGAACAAAACATTGCCCAGATTGGCATCAATAATTTGGCTCAACTGAAGGATCGTCTTGCTCCTGTCACGGGTCTGTCAATCACTTCTTCAGATCCGTGAATCTTCACTTCTTTCGCCTTGTAAAGAGAGTGAACAATTCACACACTATCTCAGCCCACACCCCTCGCCTACTCACTAATTCTACCCCAGAAGACGATGCTAGGTCTGTCTGTTGAAGGTCACGCAACAGTCTAGACTCATCTCTTAGTGAAAAGAGAAGCCAGTATAAAATGTCATAGAATATCCTTGAAGTTGGGAGGATCTAGGATGCTGCTTCACATCTCTCTTTGACTCGTTTTGGCACCGACTGGTGACATTCACATGATTTCGTGTGAAGCACGCAAATATGTGATTGTGGCATGCAAGAGTAGTTCTTTTTTTTCTTCCTGGCTTCTGGTGACTTAGCCTCCTTTTAAGGTGTGGCTCTCTCACTTGACTTGTGAATGGTTAGGAAAGGGATTCCTACTCCTCGGTGGTAGTGCCTTATCAACCGGACCCACCCAATTGGATGAGACAATCAATGTGTCCTTCCTAGCAACTAAAAAGAAAAAGTTTGTTTTCCTTTTGACACAAAACTGCGAACTATGCTCCTTGATTGCTCTTCCTATGCATACATTGTTGCCTGAATGAATAGACTAATCGAGATTGAATGGAGGCTTGTTTGGCCTCCCAACCAAACTGCGTTGGAGGAGTTTATGATGTCCTGAATGGACGGCAAGGCGAAGGAGGAGGAGGAGGAGGAGGTCCAATGTGTTTGAGTAGTTTAATCACGGTAACTTTCATATCCAAGACGGATGGATTGGTGAATGGGTTCAGCGATGGGTCAAGGAATGGTTGAAGTTGTCATGTTGCCCTCGTGGCTCAAATAGTCCGGTGGGGATGGATGAAGCGGGATTGGTGAACCCTTGGCAGATTAGGTGGAAAGGTGGACTGGGGGTTGAAGGACCAAGGAATCGGTATTAGACATCTCGACTTAGGAAAGAACTATACGGAGGACCAAGGTTCATGAATGCATGAAAGATTGTACTCAGTGGAGCCTTGACAAAGTGAAGGAACGAGTAATGGGTTGATGTACCATGTCACTCACATTCTAGACACATGGATCCATCAAAGATGGACACGAGGTCAGTAGAAGAATGGATAATATAGGGGCGAAATAGTGTGCAATTTCGAGGCCAGTTTGGGTAGAGATTGAGTGGAGATAGCCGAACGGTCTCAACAGGTGTGGAAGAGTTCGTCGAGGCCATGGCGGATGTGCTCACAGGTTCTTAATCAATGACTATAAAATAACTCCAGGCTAATCTTTGTTCTTCCGCCTTTACTAGGCTGTATCTTACGGTACCGTCTTTGCTCGCTTCCTCCCTGACGACAAGACGAGTCTGATTGTTGCCTTGCAAACTAAAGGAGATGGTGAAGGCGGCACACTACGTCGAGTGGGTATGTGTGGTGATGGAGCCAACGACTGTGGTGCTCTAAAAGCTGCCTACATTGGTGTCGCGTTGAGCGACTGCGAAGCCAGCGTTGCGGCACCCTTCACTGCGCGGCAGCAGAACATTCTCTGTGTGGCAAATGTACTCAAGTAAGTCTACAATCATGATCTACTTTTTCTCATTGGTTGCGTCATTGTGTTATGGCAGGGCGAGTGGATAACAGATATTCATTCGCTTTCTCGCCTACTGAAATCCTCAACTCAGTAGCAA
Source organism: Taenia saginata (assembly GCA_001693075.2). Classification (NCBI taxonomy): domain Eukaryota; kingdom Metazoa; phylum Platyhelminthes; class Cestoda; order Cyclophyllidea; family Taeniidae; genus Taenia; species Taenia saginata. The sequence continues at coordinate 362,203 of LWMK02000048.1, read as the reverse complement.
CACACCAGCTTCCGATTTTCCACTGGTACGGGAGCTGTGGAAGAAATTCGCCACTTGTGTGGACTCTTTGGTTATCCCATCCATAAAATTTGGGTAAATCGTATTAAAATACGCGAAGACTTCATTGAGATTTATTCCTACTTCCTCAGGGAAGGACGCTGCTCCCTATCAACTGCAATCGGGTCGTTCAAATACATGGTCCTTTACAGTTTTATCCAGTTTTTTACAGTCCTCCTCCTTTATAATGTAAGTCCCACTCTATTTCTTCATACACAACGAAATGTCTCAGCTGAGTGCATTAAAGCCTGCTCAAATGACGCCTTTCCTAGATTGGCAACACGTTAACCGACCCTGAATACCTATTCATCGACCTGTTTATTGTCGCTCCTCTCTCTGTTGCATGTACGTTCGTCTTGCAAATACCGTCGCCAATTGTTTACCTAAACATGCTGTAGACAGCAAAAATACACATTTCCACCCTTTAGATGCAGTGGGTCGACCGTGGAAGAAACTGGAGGCCAGTACAATTCCACTCAGACTAATGACTCCTTCAAATCTTGCCTCCGTTCTCGTTCAACTCCTTCTGGCTGCGGCGACACAGATCGTTGTTTTCATCGGTGTTCAGCATCAATCCTGGTAGGCCAATTGGATAGGGTTAATCTCTCGTAATTCATTTAGGTGGAGTGCCTTTAAACCCAGTGAACAGAATCTAGACGGTGCCGGCTCCTATGAGACGACCAGTCTCTTCTACTTCTCTTGTTTTCAATACATCTTTGTGTGTGTGGCGCTAGCCAAGGGTCCACCATTCCGAGATCGGATTTATAGAAACAGTAGGTTCACGTCACCTTACTCACGATTCCATACTGCAGAAATCTTCCTACTTAATGTGGTAATCCTTGTGGCATTCACTCTGGGCTTGCTACTCTTCCCAACAAAGCCCCTAAGCGACTGGGCAAAGGCAAGTTACAGCTGCACTTGATATCTGGTTAAAAAGCCTGGAAGACGCCCAATTTGACTTAAAACAAACGTATTATTTTACAGTTCCTTCCCCTACATGGACCGAATGATGAGGGGTTTCAAAGGAATGCCTTCTCCATAGCTATAATCGCAATGGCTAGTCTCCACTTCATCATGGCTGTCGCCTTTGAAACATTAATTGATGCTGTCGCACAGGATCGCAGTGCGGCACACTGGTCAAAAAGTTTCTCGACAAGAGCAGTCCCTTTTTGTCTACAAAAAAAGCGATGATTACAGCCGATACTCATGGCAAATTGTTCATTTGCTCATTTGTGCCGTGATATCTGTGTACGACCTCACATTTTTATGCGTTAAAACGAGACAAAAGATTTGGTCAGGGCATTTATTGTTTTTAACATGTTATTAGCTTTAACAGGATAGGGTAGCAACTTAGCCAAAATTTATTGGCTGCAATAAAACCAAGAAGGGGAAACTTTGTTGCCATTTAATTTACGGAAAACAAATAATGAGGGAAGAGAGATTGGAAGATTTTTGTTCATCAGAGCGGTTATTGAAAAGCTGAACGCTTTGGAAGCCGTTGAGTTCAAATGACGAACACTGTATCGATTTAGTTGTACGCTTCAGGAAAGAGAAGTAAAGATATGCCGCTTTCATCCTCCATTTCTTCGCTTATAATAGCAATTACAGAACAGCTTCAACACAGTTAGACCTGTTAGCATGGCTGAACGCTACCTGTACTGACTGCATTAACGACTTAGCTGTTATTATTGCCCTGCCAGAGATTCAGTTGTCTCCCTATCACTATTGACAGGCCCATGGTAAATGTCGGACAAAACGCCTCACAAACGCACCCGAAAGATGCCTGCTGTAAGTAAATGGAAACGGAACAGATATCGTCACCGACAGACGTACAGCTAACCGCACTTACAACGATCACACCATCCATACTCTCCACCATTAAGCAGGCAGACTGTCCATCACTGCACCGCGCCAGTATTCGAGAGGAAGCTTGAGAGGAAAATCCTCTTCCGGATTGAATCCAAAAAAGAGCAATAGAAACGCCAACAATAATCTCAAAATTATTTTCTTTACAAGCATATCGACGTGTAGGGGCTAGTTACATGAAGTCGTCAGAGTCATAGCCATCTTCATTGGAGCGCATATTCTCGGCAGCAAAGATGCGATCGTAGGAGCGTCGCTCAGCCTCCGACTGACGCTGTCGTTCCGCTTCGCGCTCCGCTCGCTCTCGAGCACGCTGAGCAGCGCGGGCGCGTTGGCGCAAGCGCTCGTCGCGCGCTTCTCGTTCCGCCCGCAGGTCGGGAGACTCGACGATGGTTTGGGTGTTCTCCAAGCGGCGTAGAACCTCTCCCACGCGCTTCGCTACCACCGTACGACGCACGTTTCGCTCGTTGTGGAAACCCACCTGACCCACATCCATATTTGGTGCCTTCCTGAGGTTCTCCCACATGGTGTACACCACTGTCACATCATTCTGCTTGCAGCCCTGCCCTCAGGAGGGAAACGGACACATAGTCAGGCACCTTTCCAATCAATCCGTCCAAAATGGATATAAAAAGTGTCGGCAATACACTTCAACAACTCCAAGACCCTGTTCGATTTATACAGAAAATATAAAGAGTGGGAAGGGTTAAGTTTCAGTTCATGGGACCACCACCTATCAGTCGATTCACAGGTTTGGACGAGTTTAAGCTAGGGATTAAATGATTACAGTTTTAGTGCAGGTTATGGCTTTAAAGCGAAGTACAGTGCGGAAGTTATACAGGGGTACCGCCACCTAGGGAAAGAAGCTCAGCGTCTTGGATACAAATGGGAAAGCTGCCAGATGGACAGCCAGTAATAAGATTAGATGCTGTACTTTTGGGGCTTATGCAAACAGAGAAAGTGATCACAATAAGACAGCTCGAAAATAGACTAAAAAAAAACAAGGATGATGAAACTGTCTACAGACCGGCTTGATAATTCGGAGCCTACAGATGGATGCCCACAAAGATGCGTGAGCAAGAGCGCTCAAAAATTTTGTGGCATTAAAGATCAGATATGAAAGAATTTTCCATCTACAATAATGACAAACCCTTTTACTGAATCAAAATGGGTATGCAGTATAAGTAGCTCAAGTAACGCAGAATATGAAAAAATGTTAGGAATCAGAGAGCAAACGCATTTGAAGAATAAGAACGCGAAGGAAACCCTGCATTTTACGAAAGGTGTAACAAATTTTCAGACACAAAACCAAAATCAATGCTTGACCCAATAAACTCATTTAGCCTTGGCGGCAATATTATTTTACTTGTACCTCCACTCCATAAACTCGATGATAAGGTATATTTTAAGGGAGAAAGTAGGCTTATGTGAAACATTTTAAGCATAGACCAGTCTCCTTACCAAGATGCTGTTTTGCTTGCAAAGTTGAGCACAATCCTGAATGACTGCCTCGGGAATATCATCCCAAGTCTCGCCCTCCCTGAGACGAAGGTACACATGAGCGGAGGACATTTTATCGACGTGGAACCACACATCCTCTGGCCATCCCCATCGGATTAGTTGATCATTTTCGTGCTTATCCGCACCCATGTATATGAGGTAGGGGGGAGAAACAAGCTCGCACTTGTAGTAGAGCACCATCCCAAATCACTGGAGCGGATACAGAGTAGTGTCCGCTTCTCATTGGTCCACTTTTGTTTAGCAATGAAATCATCATCCTTATAACAGTTGGAAGCGCCAATTTCTAAATTTAGCAATCATAATCTAAAAAACGTCTTGTAACAGTAAAATTTGACTTGAAAAAAAATGATAGCAATAGAAAACAGCACGGAATCTGGCGAACAATGTTTCATTCCCTACTTAAATTAACGTGCAATCGACCAGATCTCTGCACTGCAGATCCCTTTTTGGCCAAACGAGGTAGCTGCAGACCACGTACTAAGCACGAACAATAGCAAGTGCCTCTAAAAGCATGGTCTTAGGGACGGAGTAACCCTCAACGATGGTCACCCCCCCCCCCCCCCCCCC
>LWMK02000048.1:326356-358131 GCA_001693075.2 Taenia saginata | reverse complement strand
CCCCCCCCCCCCCCAACTTGAGGACTAAAACTTCACCTCCATGCTAGTACTGCTGCGGCTACAGACCAATAGCTCTAAACGTATCTAAGTAATGCTGCAAACAAACTTCCACATCCCTTTTTTTTTCATTTCGACGCGCCGATTCCCATCACGCGAGGCGAAGGATGCCCCACCGCCACAAAACTCACCTGTTTCCATCTGCAATCCATTTTTGACAACGCTGCTCTCCGACCGTTCTCGTAACCACCCTGCGTTAGCAAGGCACTCAAGGTGTCGAAGCTCGAATGGATCTTACTAGTGATCACTAATTAAGAGTGTCTTTGTTTGCACCGATTCATTCAACCCAAAGATCCGCCAAACTAGCCTCCGCCCAGCCTCATCAAGTCTCCCCCTCATTTTTGGGCTGGAAATAAATGGCGGCATGCCACGAAGATCACAAAATGTGTCTGCAGTACCTCACTTCAATTGGTGCAATTGTTTCAGCTAATTTATCGGCCAAGTTGCACAATAATGCTTTATTTATGACGGATAACCCTCCTGTTTGCAAGGAGGCAGCCCAAGCGTCTCAGATCAGCAGTAAGTCCAGTAGCAACGGCGATGGCTCCCATCGCAACGCATCCCGACAGGTTAATAAAAATTGGTCAGCGAACGGACCGCCTGTACTTTAAATAACGAAGCTTGAATTGATGCGATACCCTGCCCAAACTCCTCCCACGGCTAGGGAAGCCATTCGTTTTCGGAATGTTCACACATGAAAGCGCTTTTACCGTCAAATAAAATACCACTATTATAGCCCTGCACTGCTGGAATGCACTACTGCAAGCGCTGGCATAAGCTTCTGTGAAAGGCAGCACATTAAAATCATACCATCAGTCGAATCGAGAGGTGCGAAGAGACACAGATTTGTCAAAATAGTACTGAAAAAAAATAATATATGCGTAGACAGTCACGCGAGTGTTAGTGTAGGATTGAAAAATACAAAAATCAAATTATCTTGTTTCGGTAAGAGCAATAATAAAATATCGGTAATACAGAGACCGATCAGTGGCAATCAGTGCCTCTTCGAGGGGATAATGAAACACCACACAAAGAGGGAAGTGAGGAGAGGAAGCGCAGTGATGTTCTGAAAAGCACCAAAAGAGAGGATGAACTGTCCACCTCTGCCTTGTCCTCCCTAAAATTACTTACATTAATCGTGAAGACGGCTATCCCTACCACCCACTCATCCACCTTGGTTAGTTAAACCCTCTTTGCCTACTTAGCACATCAAAGCCGCCACATCACCTATTCCACACTCTTTAGAAGAGCGATTTGCATATTTATCAATGCAAGGACATGCAAAAGCAAAATTCAGACAAAACTTCTCGATAAAAATAAAGTGCAGGACTTAAAGGATGTTTGAAACTAAAAACTAGTACAAGAAATGCACCGATTTGGGAGAAAAACTTGGGGATAGCATCCTCCTTGAACTAGACCCACTAGAATAACCGCGAAAAGCGATAGCAGCGCTGGCAGGTTCTTACAGATCCTAGATTTGAGGCATGTACTCATGGGGAGACCCACACATTCCTCTAAGAATACTTCGCCCTATTCAGCATGCAGAAGTGATCGTGACACTCCCAGACTCGCCCAATTTAAACCGAATGGAGGCTCCTTAAGAGTGCAACCAAGGAGCGCATCAGGAACTCATCAATTCCAAATACTCTTGAAAACGTCACAGTAAACAGGAACGACATCCACACAATTAAGCCTTTTAGAAGCCGTAAACTAAGCACAGTGGATTCGGCGGGCAATCTCACTAAAGCAAAGGCAACTCATACCAAGAAAAAAAATCAACCAGAGCAGGGACGGGAGTAAGAAAAATAAGAAGCACAAAAAGTCACGCAAGCCGGGAATGATGGACGGATAATTCACATAGTCAAGGTGAAAAAAAAGAAAGAAACGTGAAAATATTTGCCTCTAAATCATGTTGTGTCGCCACAAAAAACGAAGCTTTAACAATTTCAAAGTGATTAACGCGGTTTAAATATTTTTGCACGTGGAAGCCAGTCTTTGTTGATGTATTTTGGAACGGAAAAAAAGGGGGCAGAGTGGAATATCAAGCGCTTTGTCAGAAAGGAAAAAAAAACAACACCGGTGAGGTGAAGGCGCAATCAAAGACTATACCGCATATCCCGCATATGATAAAAGACATCTACAGCCTAAAACCAATAATAATTAATTAGGTAAGAGAAAAATCAAGCCTACACATTTGTTTCTCCTCCTTTCTCATAGGAAAAGCGACAGGCTACACATGACCTTTAAAACGATCAACTAAGGATGCTAGGAGCCTAATCCGTCGCACGGAGATTGTAAATGCCTAATTCACAAGGCTTTGCCAGTCAATTAAATCAGAAATAAACGCGGGCTTAAGCTGGAAAAGAACGTAATATAAAGGCGATATTAAGTTCACAATCATTTAAGGATAACCAAACACAAACGCACCAAATTATCGTCGGTTCTGGAATAACTCTCTGAGGCTCGATTCGCCTTGATGTGTGGCTTCTGAAAAAGGCATGAGTTTCAGCCAGTAACAAGGAAAGCAGTGTACAATGCACTTGAACCAAGAACTATCTACCTTAAAACAAAAGCTGATCGAGAACATGTTTGTGTTGCAAAGGAGACAAGTGAGGCTAGCCCTGCCAAGAGCACGAAGTAAAACCCACCAGAAAAAGAAAATGAAAAAGCATCTATCTTTTTTGTTGCATTTTTTATGTAGTGTCTTGTCTCTTCAATTGAAGTTAGATTGGGAACACGTAGTTGTTGTTTGATTAGCTGGAATTGGAATTGAGTGATCGAAGATGCTGCCCAGTACATCAATCCAAGACAAACACAGTTAATAAAAACTATAAAAGAGAATGAGTGAATGAAAATACACATACCACAACAAACGTCCAATAAACCCCTCCGACGGAATTTCTTTATAAACCCGAAGTTTATATTAAGATTGGCAAATAACTGAAAGAGTGAGCACATAAATGAAAGAATCATGAGTCCAAGGCAGCAGTACAGTATGACAACAGAATCGGCTGTCACACATTCACTAAGAGTACCTGAACAAGGAACCAGTTGTAACAGTAAAATTATGCAGGTACCAACAAATTTCTGCTTCTCCTTGTCGTTAGAGGAACTGTTAAATGAAAATATGTCCTGAAAACCAATTGAGTTCAGTTTGCATGGTGCGTCCTTCATCGTGAAAGTCGCTCTTAACACAGTGGCCCCGCAAAGAAGGAGGGATGCCAAAAGGTTTGATGAAAAGGAAAGACTACCAATCCGACGTCGAAAGATTGGAGGCCAGTGAGAAATTCCATGAGCTAATAATACTAAAACTACTCATCAAAAGCTGCAATACCATTCCGAGATGGCATAATCATGCAAAGTGATCTGCAACGAGCAGTAAGCAGACAGGCCGAACAAATGAAAAACGCAGGCGCAAAGCTCACTTACTATCCAGGTGAGTGAATGATGTAAATAACCACAATTAAAAAGCAATTTTCATGCCAATCGTTGGGGGAAGTGAACATTTGGAATTTGCTCATTGAAATTATAGCAAATTCAGTTACGGCTCTTAAATCGCAAAGCCAAAAATGCGCTTCAGATGTACCCTGTATCACAAGTCCAATGTAAAATGCCTTGCCAGATTCTTAGACTATGTCGTTTTCCTTTAACATCGCATTGTCCTAAATTATTTTTATTAACCGGGTTGCAGTGATCAGGTGCTGTTTATTTTCATAGTCCAAAAGTTTATTTACCTGAAGGAAAACAACTAATGATGAAGCCGTCTATGTTTTGCTCGCTTTCTTAAAAAGTAGTCTTGCTAAGTTCAAACATACTTCTATATGACATAAGGCACCCAAGAGATAAAAGAATGCTCAATATTATCGCGCATAGTTACTTCAGTAGTTGAACGAAAACACAATACTAGGGCAAAATGTGTAATGATGACACATAGAATGGCTAATGTTGGGCTCCCGACATAGCCTGTAGCATCCCGAGACTTTCTTTAAGGTAAAAGAAGGCATAGCACAAGGGTGATAGTGATATTGCGATCATTCATCCCCTTGTTTTTATGGAAACTTGGTAGTAGCACGAGCGGCTACTACCTGACACACGAATTGACGTACTGCAGAGGCGAGACTTCATGTGCTGGTGGATGCTTGCCTAACCAACAAATTCTTAAAGATTAAATTGAAAGCAAACTATCTTTTAGACCATGTTATTAACTTTGAAGCTTACAACATTTAAGAAATTCCACAGCACGGATATTCTTCGTTAAGGAAGTATCAGCCACCGCAGTGAGGCATCAATGTATTCAACATACAGGCACGATCGTTCCCTGCCAGTTGAATGCTGTATGTGTAGTAATTTGGTTGTTTAACCTGCGGTACGGCCGCAGTCGCTTAGGGAGGCCATTAATGCCCTAGCCGTGTCGGATGGCCTCTGGGCCATGCCAGCAGTTCCCAATCCCACTGTTCAGAGAAAATATGTATTCTGCCCCAGTAATACGCCTTATTTTGCTCATAAGGAAGGCTTGGAGTGCTACAATGGTAGTTTCGAAAAGCGGACCCGACTTTGTGAGATTCCTATCCTGATCGATACCCCTGATAAAAAAATTGTGGTGGTGGGAAGAAGTGTATGTGCTAAGGATAAAAAAATCTCTGAAATTTTATTGCAGAAGGGCTGAAAAAGCCATCCAACTGCGGCATTCCCCTGATATCCATGTTTTGCAAGAAAGCTGCTAATAAATGAAGTGACATTGGCCCTGAACCACCAGGAAACGTTCTGTTGCGAAGATTTCCTTGATATACCGGCTAATGGAGACCAGTTTTTTGATGCCTTCCCAAGTACATGCTGCTGCTTGGTATAACTACTTATTCTGAATTTAGTTTTCGAGCTAGACGAAAATACAAGTCCTATGGAGCTGTCAGAAGGGATCGGTAACGCGGTGGGCAAGCATCTCGTCAGTTCAGCTCAAAATTCAATAGCTGACGCGGTTAGCTCTTGGGTGGCCATATTGTACTAGCCGGTTCGCTGGCCTCCGGGTCAAGCCAACAGCCCTCAAGCCCACTGTTTCCAGAACATATATTCTGTCTAAGTAATATGCCTACTTTTACCTTAAAGGAAATCTCAGGACATAATATCTGCACCTTATTTTAGCTTCAGGGAAGTCTCGAGACGCTGTATTAGCATTATACATTCTTTTGCCATGAAGAGGGTGTTAAAATGCTGAAATCAAAAATATTTACTGAAAAATGGGAAAATTTTTTCCCGGAAACGTGTTAAAGAAACGAAGCGCTTTTTCCTTCATTTCAAATTAATGGGAAAACATCATCTCAACTTTGCAAACTTAAAATAAATTCGGTTTTGCTTTCTCGCAAACCAAAAAGTTAATTTATTCCCATCTATGCAGATATTCGTCTATACAATATTTGCTAATGTTGATTCTTCGCAGTTCGCAGGTACGGACGGACGATATTAATTAAATTTAAAAAACATTTGTACATGCCACTTATATTCCTCAGTAGTGTATGCAAGATTATATTTTATACTTTATATAAACTAAAAAAATTCACAACCTAAAGGCCTAATAAAACACGCGGATTGGTCAATCGTTACTTCTTCGTGCTCCTGGTGCGTTCGTTACGCCGCGGATGTACTCTTCACCGCTTGCTAGATATATCTTTAGTTTATTATGCTTATTTTGCTGTTATTCTCAGGTTTCAGGTACTGTTTAGCGTAACCAGTTTCATTGCATTTGCTCATAATTTTTATCCACACAATATATTACATTATAGTTTGGACTATAATCGCGTGGGATTTCGCTTTTTTGGGAAGAATACTTTTGCATCATTCGTAAAAACCAACATTTAGCTTTCAGCTCACAAGCTTGCACTCGCCGCTTTTGAACAACATATCAAGTGATTTAAGTAAACCCATGCCTTCGTCACAAGAACTTGACGATCTCGCAGTGGAGAACTTCCGCACTTACCTCCGCTTCCCCACTGTTCACCCCAATCCTGACTACACTGCTGCTGTCGACTGGCTTCGCAATGAGGGCGTCAAAATGGGTCTGGAGTGTTTTGTCACTGAAATCGTCGCTAACAACCCACTTCTCGTCATGCGCTGGTGTGGCAGTGAGCCTTCTCTCCGTTCCATCATGCTTAATTCGCACATGGACGTGGTGCCTGTTGAGCGCGAGAAGTGGTCTCACGACCCCTTTGCTGCGGAAATGTCTCCCGACGGTAACATCTACGGTAGAGGAGCTCAGGTATGCGCTTCCTCCTTTGTGTGACTTGTGTTATCCTCCTCTCCACCTCCCCGCAGGACATGAAGTCGGTGGGCATTCAACACCTGGAGGCCGTTCGTCGTCTGAAAGTGGAGGGGTTTGTTCCGAGGCGAACAATCTACCTCACCTTCGTGCCGGATGAGGAGGTGGGTGGTGGTCGTGGGATGCAGCCTTTCGTGGCAGGCACAAAGCCGGACCGTGCTGGTGCTGCTGAGGAGATAAGTTTTGCTGAGATGAACGTGGGGTTGTGTTTGGACGAGGGCATAGCTTGTCCACGTGCGGACGTCTTCTATGCCTACTACGAGGAGCGATCGCCGTGGTGGGTGAGTTTCCTGATACCGGGGAATGCGGGCCACGGTTCCAGATTTATAGAGGACACGGCGGTTGAGAAACTTCACCGTCTGATGGGGAGGTAGGTGAAGGAGGCGTGTGTAACCTTGTCATTTGTTAAGGCTTTTGGCCTTTCGAGACGCGGAGAAGAGGAAGCTGGAGCAGATGAATGGTAATGACTTGGCTCTCGGCGGCGTTGTGACATCGAACATCAACGTCATCAAAGGTGGAATTGAGCCGAACATTGTGCCTGGTGAAATAGAAGTTCAGGTTGATTTCCGTCTTCCGCCAACCTTGGATTTCGCTGCATTCGAGCGTCAGATCTACAAGTGGGCTGATGAATCGGGAAAGGGTATTGAGGTTAGTTGATGCATCAGCTGTGAATTATTGTCATGCGGGTGATGCCTAGGTCGTAGCTGTTTAATTTTTCTTGTTAGGTAAAGTATATACAAAAGGATATGTCCACCACGGGACATGGCAATTTTTCAGACTCGTACGATTCAAACGATCAAGTCGTAGAGGCCTTGAAATCGGCAGCATGTTCGATTGGTGCGCACGTTGAAGTGGGAGTCTTTTTCGGTAGCACTGATGCTCGATTCTTGCGTCGATGGCACAATTTCCATGCAGACGAGAGGCCAATAAAGGCGTACGGCTTTTCGCCAATGTGTGGCGTCCCTGTCCTTCTGCATGATCACGACGAATACCTCAACAAAAAGACATTTCTCGATGGTGTTGGGGTGTTTAAACGCTTTATCGCTGAAGTTGCCATGATGGTGACGATTTGATGTTTTGCTAGAATACACGTGCTTCAGTGTTAATCATGTTGTGTTCTATCTCATGGGTGATCATGCACTGATATTGAGGCATGTTCTTTCGAATTGTACAATGTTTAATAGTGCATCACTTCTAGGGTCATTTCCTAACCACCAGTGCTCTTTGTTGATATGACTTGATGTGGAGGAACTCGGTGTGTTGGCCAAATTGGCACGACACTACGTAAGAATTATTTTGCCGTCGTAGTAAACTTCGGTGACTTTGTGTTCACGATTGATACACTTTATCCAGAATACCTGCCGCTGCTTGATTAATACCGCCTCTACTTGGTGATTGTTTAACATAGAAAACTACGTTCCAGTGGAAGGAGCTACCGCTTAGTCGGTCAATTCATCACTCATTTGTACTTCTCCAGTTGAAAACTGCCCTAAAGTTCAACTTTTGCGTTGGTTAGCATCTTGATCGGCCCCAACCTCTATGATCCGCGTTACTAGGTGAAGTTTTTGGCCAAAGACATGGGCACTGGGGGTAATGGTTGTGTGGACATTCCAATTGACTCTCATCCCAACGACGTGTGGTGGAGCAACTTGGAGGCTGTGCTTTCCGCCCGATCCATCCGCCTCCAAACCGGCATCAGTGGAGGCGCCAATGACGACCGTTACCTGCGTCAGTATCATCGTCTCTACGCGCCCAACTCGAAGCCGATCAAAGCCATCAGTTTTTCTCCACTGAGGGACACTCCCATTCTGCACCACGCATCTGACGAATTCGTCAACAGGAGGGCCTTCCTCGAGGGAGTGGAGATTCTGACGGAGGTGGTTCGAGCCATCGCCTCTGTGGAGTGTCAGGAGGATGATGCTTGAGTTGATCTAGCTGTGATTGTCCTTGCGTCGAACTCGACTGCTCATTTTCTCAATGCAATCCATACTGAGATGTGAATGAGTTATCCTTTTGGGTGGTTAGTGGGGGGGGTGGGGAGGGGCGGGGGAGCGGACGAGGTGTTGGGTTGCTGTCACGACTGTCTCTCTCGTCTCCTCCCTGCCGAAGGTTGACGTCTTAGCTTTGCATTAGACAGTCGCATGATTGACGTTCACGGTGTCTGGACAGTTGGGAGCTGTGGTTGGGGGTGGGGGGAGAGGATGCAATGTGGAAGAGGGGGGGCGTGGAAATAACAAGCCTCTTTTCCCCCCTACGTCTCGGTGTCCAAGCTCGGACGATTGCCTAGACTAAACAACCACACACTGTTGGATTTTGCCAGTAAATAAACGAGTGAACATGTTGCCTTTCTCTCTACTCGCTGCACAACTCTCAAGCGATCTGGTTGGCATGAGGTGTGGAGAGTGCACCACGATCCTAACGAATTCGTCAACAGGAGGGCCCTCCTTGAAGGAGGCGAGATTCCAACGCAGGTGGTTCGAGGCACCGCCTCTGTGGAGTGTCAGGACGATGAGGCTGGAGTCCATCTAGCTGTGATTGTCCTCACATCGAAATCATCCACTCGTGATACGAGGTGAGCGCGTTATCCTTCTGCGTGGTGAGTGGAGGAAGTGAGTGAGACGCTAGACTGTCCTAATTCGTGGCCTCTCGCCTCTTTCCTGCAGTTGGAACAAAGTGCTGAGTGGCATCTTTCCTTTGCATTTGACAGTCACATGATTGGCGTCCACGACGTCTAGACAGTTGGGAGGTGAGGAAGGGGGTGAGGGGAGAGGAGGGGAGGGGTCAAGGGGAGAGGGGCAGGCGGAAGTAGCCAGGCTGATGTTTTCCCCCTCAGTCTCCGTGTTTATGCCCCCAAAGCCCTACCTGCCAGTAAATAAACCACCAAACATGTTCCCTTCCCCTCTACTCGCGTCACATCTCTCGACTGATCTGTTTGCCATGAGGCATGGATAGTGCACAACAGTGATGCCTGCCCAGTTCAACTGGCGAGTACCGCCTTCACCGACACAACTGCATCTCTCCTCCACGCACACGTGTCGTGGAATGCTGTGAAGGCTTTAGCTTTCTTGTTCAGGCAGACTGTGTGGGGAGGAGTGCCTCCCTCCCACCGAACAGTGGTCGGTTGCAGGATCGCACTGACCACACCCAACCACTTCCTCGAAGCAATCGCATCCATGTCCACACGGTGATGGCGTGAACTTTTAAAAATGGAAATGGTAAACGAAATCGCGAGAAGTGACAATTTTTATCCTCACAAATTGCTTACATCCGTCATACTTGTTTACACGTGCTTTTTGCGTAAACAATTTGTTTTATGGTAGAGTTTTGGCCATTGCATGAGAAAGAACTTAAGATTGATGTGTGTGCCTGGAGACGAGTGAGTGTATTTGTACATTCCACTGTCATACTTGGTTGATGCAGGCGCTCACAATTGGCGCCTCTCCTCCATATTACTCAACCGACTCACGAGTGACGTGGACAGCCTCGTGTTGGGGTCAAAGTGGGTGGAAGTGACGAGTTCTCAAGTGGAGGCAGAAAATCCGCAGCGACTTGCTTTACTGGGAACCAGTCGGCGATGCCGACTGACAACTGAATAACAGAGTGTTGTGGTAGACCATAGCAGCGAATTGAGTGTGGGCAGTCATGCGATACGCGGACTGTTGATAGTGTTGAGGCCAAAACTCAAGAATTAGATAGGAGAAATTGCAGAAATTTGAACAGTTACATTTAAAGCGATAATTTTTAAAAAAAATATACTACATTTATTTTATAAGTAAAAATGATATTCTAACTCAAATAGTAGCTTGGTATAATGCGTATGTTTACCGTTCTCTCGCCCTTTATTTCCTGATAAGCTATACGTGAATCTATATTCAATAGATTGAATCAAACAAGTCTTTTGTCTATTTTAGAAGAGAAGCTACGGCCACCCTAGAAGAATTGACACTAGATCTACTTATAGCCGCCGATTGGGACAATCCCTCACCCGCTATGTCCGTAGTATCGTTCGTGTTTCGAGTTGGAGTCTCAATCAGTAGTCTCAAAACTTGAAACTTCCCGCTTTACCATGGTTGTCCAACTTCAACCTACTGCTATGCTCAGTTGAAGCACTCTGTGCATTTAGACTTCAATCCGCTCCCTGTACTGGCCACAGTAACTGATAACACCAAGTTCACACAGGAACGACGAGTGAGGCCAACTCTCACTAGGGATATCGGTGGTCTCCCAACTCGCTCGCATCAACTCCCCAGACGCTTCCCCTTTCCTATCCAATTCTTGAGTTTTGGCCTCAACACTATCAACAGTCCGCGTATCGCATGACTGCCCACACTCAATTCGCTGCTATGGTCTACCACAACACTCTGTTATTCAGTTGTCAGTCGGCATCGCCGACTGGTTCCCAGTAAAGCAAGTCGCTGCGGATTTTCTGCCTCCACTTGAGAACTCGTCACTTCCACCCACTTTGACCCCAACACGAGGCTGTCCACGTCACTCGTGAGTCGGTTGAGTAATATGGAGGAGAGGCGCCAATTGTGAGCGCCTGCATCAACCAAGTATGACAGTGGAATGTACAAATACACTCACTCGTCTCCAGGCACACACATCAATCTTAAGTTCTTTCTCATGCAATGGCCAAAACTCTACCATAAAACAAATTGTTTACGCAAAAAGCACGTGTAAACAAGTATGACGGATGTAAGCAATTTGTGAGGATAAAAATTGTCACTTCTCGCGATTTCGTTTACCATTTCCATTTTTAAAAGTTCACGCCATCACCGTGTGGACATGGATGCGATTGCTTCGAGGAAGTGGTTGGGTGTGGTCAGTGCGATCCTGCAACCGACCACTGTTCGGTGGGAGGGAGGCACTCCTCCCCACACAGTCTGCCTGAACAAGAAAGCTAAAGCCTTCACAGCATTCCACGACACGTGTGCGTGGAGGAGAGATGCAGTTGTGTCGGTGAAGGCGGTACTCGCCAGTTGAACTGGGCAGGCATCACTGTTGTGCACTATCCATGCCTCATGGCAAACAGATCAGTCGAGAGATGTGACGCGAGTAGAGGGGAAGGGAACATGTTTGGTGGTTTATTTACTGGCAGGTAGGGCTTTGGGGGCATAAACACGGAGACTGAGGGGGAAAACATCAGCCTGGCTACTTCCGCCTGCCCCTCTCCCCTTGACCCCTCCCCTCCTCTCCCCTCACCCCCTTCCTCACCTCCCAACTGTCTAGACGTCGTGGACGCCAATCATGTGACTGTCAAATGCAAAGGAAAGATGCCACTCAGCACTTTGTTCCAACTGCAGGAAAGAGGCGAGAGGCCACGAATTAGGACAGTCTAGCGTCTCACTCACTTCCTCCACTCACCACGCAGAAGGATAACGCGCTCACCTCGTATCACGAGTGGATGATTTCGATGTGAGGACAATCACAGCTAGATGGACTCCAGCCTCATCGTCCTGACACTCCACAGAGGCGGTGCCTCGAACCACCTGCGTTGGAATCTCGCCTCCTTCAAGGAGGGCCCTCCTGTTGACGAATTCGTTAGGATCGTGGTGCACTCTCCACACCTCATGCCAACCAGATCGCTTGAGAGTTGTGCAGCGAGTAGAGAGAAAGGCAACATGTTCACTCGTTTATTTACTGGCAAAATCCAACAGTGTGTGGTTGTTTAGTCTAGGCAATCGTCCGAGCTTGGACACCGAGACGTAGGGGGGAAAAGAGGCTTGTTATTTCCACGCCCCCCCTCTTCCACATTGCATCCTCTCCCCCCACCCCCAACCACAGCTCCCAACTGTCCAGACACCGTGAACGTCAATCATGCGACTGTCTAATGCAAAGCTAAGACGTCAACCTTCGGCAGGGAGGAGACGAGAGAGACAGTCGTGACAGCAACCCAACACCTCGTCCGCTCCCCCGCCCCTCCCCACCCCCCCCACTAACCACCCAAAAGGATAACTCATTCACATCTCAGTATGGATTGCATTGAGAAAATGAGCAGTCGAGTTCGACGCAAGGACAATCACAGCTAGATCAACTCAAGCATCATCCTCCTGACACTCCACAGAGGCGATGGCTCGAACCACCTCCGTCAGAATCTCCACTCCCTCGAGGAAGGCCCTCCTGTTGACGAATTCGTCAGATGCGTGGTGCAGAATGGGAGTGTCCCTCAGTGGAGAAAAACTGATGGCTTTGATCGGCTTCGAGTTGGGCGCGTAGAGACGATGATACTGACGCAGGTAACGGTCGTCATTGGCGCCTCCACTGATGCCGGTTTGGAGGCGGATGGATCGGGCGGAAAGCACAGCCTCCAAGTTGCTCCACCACACGTCGTTGGGATGAGAGTCAATTGGAATGTCCACACAACCATTACCCCCAGTGCCCATGTCTTTGAACAGAAATGTGACCTAGTAATGTGGATTACAGCGTTTAAAGGCATTCAAGAAGTTGACCGGCATCAGGCTTTGAAGAGGTCTTTAACCAACCTCTTTCATGTTAAACCAGTGGTGAGAGTATAAGTTCATCCAAAGCCGTTAATACAATCTGCATAAAGGTAAAGCAAAAAGGGACGCAAAATTGTAGTCTTTAAAGCAGTGGTAAGCGAGTGATAAATGAGCTAGTTAAAGGGTAATAGTGAGCTCGAGGAACTTCAGATTGGAGGCAGAACCCTCACCACGGAATGCTGATACAGGATTGAAACCAAGTGCTGTGTTTGGATAAAGCAGAAGACGATGGACATAAATTCTTCGACTAACCTTTGTACCCGATCCCGACTCATCAGCCCACTTATAGATCTGACGCTCGAATGCTGCGAAATCTAACGTTGGGGGAACGCAAAAATCAACCTGAACTTCTATTTCACCAGGCACAATGTTCGGCTCGATTCCACCTTTGATGACGTTGATGTTCAATGTTACAACGCTGCCGAGAGCCAGGTCATTACCATTCATCTGTTCCAGCTTCCTCTTCTCCGCGTCTCGAAAGGCCAAAAGCCTTAACAAATGACAAGGTTACACACGCCTCCTTCACCTACCTCCCCATCAGACGGTGAAGTTTCTCAACCGCCGTGTCCTCTATAAATCTGGAACCGTGGCCCGCATTCCCCGGTATCAGGAAACTCACCCACCACGGCGATCGCTCCTCGTAGTAGGCATAGAAGACGTCCGCACGTGGACAAGCTATGCCCTCGTCCAAACACAACCCCACGTTCATCTCAGCAAAACTTATCTCCTCAGCAGCACCAGCACGATCCGGCTTTGTGCCTGCCACGAAAGGCTGCATCCCACGACCACCACCCACCTCCTCATCCGGCACGAAGGTGAGGTAGATTGTTCGCCTCGGAACAAACCCCTCCACTTTCAGACGACGAACGGCCTCCAGGTGTTGAATGCCCACCGACTTCATGTCCTGCGGGGAGGTGGAGAGGAGGATAACACAAGTCACACAAAGGAGGAAGCGCATACCTGAGCTCCTCTACCGTAGATGTTACCGTCGGGAGACATTTCCGCAGCAAAGGGGTCGTGAGACCACTTCTCGCGCTCAACAGGCACCACGTCCATGTGCGAATTAAGCATGATGGAACGGAGAGAAGGCTCACTGCCACACCAGCGCATGACGAGAAGTGGGTTGTTAGCGACGATTTCAGTGACAAAACACTCCAGACCCATTTTGACGCCCTCATTGCGAAGCCAGTCGACAGCGGCAGTGTAGTCAGGATTGGGGTGAACAGTGGGGAAGCGGAGGTAAGTGCGGAAGTTCTCCACTGCGAGATCGTCAAGTTCTTTTGACGAAGGCATGGGTTTTCTAAAATCACGGGACGTGTTGCACAACAGCGGTATGTAAGCGGTGGGTTGCATGTTAAATAAAAAGCTTCCAATAAAAGTCGCAAATATCTTTTATGCAATAACCATCTGCCAAATTAAACTAGTTATTAATTTTTACAACAATTTCTTTAAAATATACAGAATAATGCAGGAAGAGTTGTTATACCAAGCAGTTATAGTATTTTAATAACGGAAATGCGAGATCAAAGAGAAAGACAACGTGTGGTAAAGCACATGCCTGTGGAGAAACTGAAACTGGATTCCCAAATAAATAGGTTTTCAATGC
Organism: Taenia saginata; assembly: GCA_001693075.2. Lineage (NCBI taxonomy): Eukaryota > Metazoa > Platyhelminthes > Cestoda > Cyclophyllidea > Taeniidae > Taenia > Taenia saginata. The sequence goes on along the minus strand of LWMK02000048.1, from coordinate 343,658 downwards.
CCATCTATTGATTTAGCCGCGTGAAGCAGTAGAGCTTAAGGTCGTCAGCTGCTTTACTTCATCTAAAGCATTTTAATTGATTCAAATTACACTCTAGAAATGCAATAGTCATTTGCCACCTTCTTTTGAGACAGTTGGCAAAAGTTTGGCACCTTATGCACATTGTGGCACGTCAATTTTGGTGGAACTTTTTATAATTGGGTTTCGATATAACGGAAACGATTTGGCTACAATCATTTTTTGGGCACTACAGGTAACTAATTTTTTTTTAATTAATAATTTTTTTGCAACTGTAGAGTTAAAACATGCAGTGCATCATTGTTTTTCCTCATGACTTAACTTCTTTGAGCTTGAAATAAATTTAAAAGCTTGGGTAAAATTTTATACTTGATGCGATAGTGTTTAGTGCTAGTTACCTACTCGATGTGTCTAAGAGGTCACTTATTGTGATTTGTCTATTAAATACTAATGTAACTTGCGCATTAGTACTTAATTGTTTTTAGCGTATTCGTGGCAATTCTGCATTATGATAAATTTCATTCCGTGTACGATCTGGTTTCGAGAACCGGATGTAGCTAGTAGCTCAAGCACTGTCCTCATTATGTGGTCGTGATACATAAGGAGTGTTAGTCAGTAGAGCTTTGCTTTTATTCGTTCTTGCTCAGCAGTATATAGTGGCATGAAATCCTTCCCACCTTAGTCAGATGTCATCGTTTCCCGTGGAAAAGAGTGCTGTGATCAGTCTGCAGCACCAACTTGATTTTACGTGATCGACGGGGTCAAATGCTGCATGGAAATATTGCATTCGCCTATCCATCACCTCGTTCATCTGACATTTATGAAGCAAACATTTTGTTCTGGTGGAACATTGCGGAGCATGACATTCCTCCTCTAATAGTAGCAGGTGAATATCGACACCTACCCGTGGTAGTATTTTTAACCCACTCAGCTCTCCCTATGATCACCTAACTCCTCAAAGGTTTGACAAGTGGTAGCCCTTTTAATCAAAAGCTCACCTCGATGAGGTAGGACGCTGGCAACTTCCTAGCACGTGTGATTTAATCACTTGGTAGATAAGTTAGTGGGGACATTAATACGATATTTTGTGGGTGTCTACATTCCAGCGTGTAACCCACACCCTAGTCAGCGTGGTTTACACGTGGAGCCACTAAATACTCCGTTTACTCACCACTTCTACACTTGTGATGGAAACAAACCTCGGTTCTAACTTGAGCTTACATCATGCATTTACTTCTAAGAGAACGAAAAGCTCAGTGCCTTCCACTTCCCAGGATCCATACTCCTGGAATATCAATCCAAATGTAGAAAGCAAATTAAGAGAAAACATCGCTGCTACCTTGCTTTTTCTTCCTCAAAATGCTGTTTAATTTCCACATAATCTGCTTTTGATTGATAAATCCCACAAGATGCTTGGTGAGGTCACAAAATCTCCGAGTAGGCTCCTCACGGAGGGGGCTTTAGTACATCACTGGACCCAGAGAAACTGCATGCGACCAGTGCGACATGCTACTCGTACATAATTACACTTCTTCAGCATTAGCCACTTCACTTTTACTAAAAAATGGATGCAAATTTTCATTCCTAGGCGATGCCAACATTGTTACCAACTTCCCTACATTCACAAATCCCCTTGAATCTCATCGCTCTTTACAATCAAATTTGCTAAAGGGACAGATAGTAGCTTCAGATTGCCAAAGCCTTTCTCCCTTAAAGCCCTTTATATGGAATCAGGACCATTCTTTTGGGCACTTTTGGCAAACATAAGTGCCGCTGTTTGAAGTCTCCAACTGATGCATTGGCGATTGATCAGTTTAAAAGAGAAGTAATTTCTGGTTTCCTAAGAAAACGCCGAACCCAGCATTTGTTTTTATATTCTTTTACAATGTTGTGCATTCTAATTAAAATACGAATAGGTTTTCTGGATGAAGAGATTGATGCTTTGCATAAATACAGACTTTTTCACTGACATATTCCTTCAAACCTTTTTGATAAAAAGTTACACCTAAATACACAACTCTGAAAGATGAAATGTGAGCAAATAAAATGTAAACAGTCTACAATTTTTCTTTAAAATAATTGTTTACTCGATAAATATTCCAGCTTGCAAAAACCAGATAATTGACGGAACGGGGAAAGGACAAAGTGGCGTCTAGATTCGAGCTTCTATTCTAAGTACCTTGCATTGTGCTCTCCTCCAGACGCCTCCTTCGCTAAAGGAATCTCAATGCACTTGATCCTCAGAAAATGTTTTTTCAGCTCTCGGTGCTGGAAGATATCTGACCCCAAAGCCCTTGTGATTACTCTAGTTTCCATCATTTTTACGAGCCCTGCTTCAGCTGGAGTACTCCATGGCACTCTGTGCACTGCTGCTGGACGATCTTTTACCTTTACCTAAAGAAGGTGTCTGGGGCCTTGAGGCCTATTACTCTTCTCCCTCAAGGCATTGCTGTCCACTCGTCTTTCCAAGTTAAGTTCGACTACTAGGGAACTGACACACACAGCCTGCATTCACGAAACCTGAAAGCCTCCTCATGAGTAGACTTGACAACTCCAACATCCTCCCTGCTCCCTACGAGGTATGAGTGTTTGCCGTTTGGAAATGATGCGATCCCGACCACCCCTCCCTTGCACGGCACTAACAGCCGATACCTCCCCTCTGTGACGCTATAATCTCTTAATCGAGTCGAGAAATCATTTTTGGAATTCACTTCCCTCAACATCTTGGAGATGCAGACATGATCAAGTCAAAATGAAAGAGTCAAGTCACGGTGACTGAAAACCACATAACTGCAAATAAACATCGTTCCATTTGTAGGCTCAATTGCGCCTTTAACAGGTGAACAAGTCGTAAATACGCCATTATGGGTGAATTTATAAGAAAGGAGTGTCAATCATATAAGACAGTACACTAGTGACGTGGTGCTTCCACGCTGGAGAACTTCAAGTATCACCTCCACGCGATACGTGCCTCACCTACCTAAGCCCTCTATATAAACGTGCCTCATCATTCAGGCTACTCAATCCACAACACAAGCCTATCTTGACAACTCTCCGACCAAAAATGGGCATGATTTTGTCAAAGATCTGGACAACCCTATTTCAATGGCATAGGGAGGCACGGATTTTGATGGTCGGTCTTGACGCCGCCGGTAAGACTACCATCTTGTATAAACTGAAACTGGGTGAGACCACAGTCACTATTCCGACCATTGGTTTCAATGTGGAGACTGTCACGTACAAGAATATTACCTTCACTGTGTGGGATATTGGAGGACAGGAGATAATTCGACCGCTGTGGGCGTACTACTACCCCGGGACCAAAGGTGAGCTTAACCAGCACTCCAATCTTACTCACTTTTGAACTGAAAAACTGACAATCCGTTGCCTTGTCTTCAGGGATAATATTCGTGGTTGATTCCAACGACCGAGACCGAATGGGAGACGCCAGGGCCGAGTTGTTTAGGATACTAGAAGCGGACGAGTTGAGGAGCGCCTCACTCCTCGTTCTGGCCAATAAACAGGTAATGGTTCATTTATTTTTTTTCTGCTCCAGTCTCCTGAGAGAGTACTAGCACCTCTATTTTGGGCTCTAGGATCTTCCCTATGCAATGAAAACCTCAGAGGTGACAGAGGCGTTGGGATTGCACAAATTGCCCTCGCATCGAAAGTGGCTTGTGCAAGGCTCCTGTGCGGTAACTGGTGCGGGTATTTATGAGGGCCTCGATTGGCTGGGCAATGAGATTTTGCATTCGGACAGAAGTTAAATAAGATCCACATCGGGAAATTTGTACAGAAAAATAAATTGATGTGAATGTCTATGCGTCTTCATACATACTGGGACACGGCCAACATCGCTTTGAACCGAAGTTCGTGGGTACCCGAGGAGGACGCGACAAGTAGCCGCCAGCTCAGCGTACTTCTAGAACTGCCTGATCTTGACCTCACAGATGGTATTAGGGAACTCAAGTTGCACCAAGCAGTCAGATAGAAAGGGCTTAACCGAAGCACAACGTCCTGGACTTGGCCATGGGAAAGAGAACCCTGAAAAGTCGACCAAGAATGCTTCCTGAGATTGCAAGTGTTGACTCGGAATGATAATTCCACACCGACGATTTGATAAACGGTCCGTAGCCGCGTAGCGCATGATAAGAGGATTCCTTCTAGTTGAGCAAATTTGAAGCATCCTGGATGGTGGGTACATCAGATCCATCCGCCTGCTATAACACCTTTTCACTCACTCCTCCGTAAAACTGCTATGCGAATTGGATACAACCCACGTTCACATCCAGGGTAGACTAATACCTTTTGAAGTGGAACACCCCCTCAACTTTGTTACATATAATAAATTCTTGAATCATTAGCAGGTATTAAAATCATGTCAACACGCGTTAAAAGGCACAGAAATCTTCAAAAAACAAAGGGAATAAAAATTTTCCGGGATTGTGCAAATTCTGGAAAGTGCTCCAAGTACCAAAGGTGGTTGATAACACCGCTGCAGAGCTGATTGGAGAGAACGAAGAGGAAGACAGCAGTAAAGGGCATCAAATGAAGGCCCAAAAAGGCATGAGTTAACGCGTAGAGAGTTATCTCCAGAGAAAAATGTGGACATGTGACGTAGGTAAACATGTACCCCTTTGGCACTAGGTAGGCATTTTGCATTTCTAGAAAAAAACATGGAAATAGCATCGAAATGACTGTGAAGGGTAGAAAAGTTAGGTTTTTAGTAAGATTCAATGAAACCGACCCTTGGATGCACATATCCGAGTATGTGCGAGCTGGCGCATTACGAGGTGCTGTAGAGCCATCGTAAGAACAGCGAGAAACATGTAACTGACTACTGAAACCATTCCACGTTTATCTAAAATTGGATCCGGAAAATCGTAGACCCTATGAGAAGAGATTTATTACTAATAGACAGGGATTAATTGAAAGACAAACCTGCATAACGGTTGCTCCAATAGATGCAAGGAGACATAGTTAGGTAGAAGAAATGGCCAATTAAATAATGAGCGACAGACATTTTGCTATCGGAAAAAACGTGCACGAAGAGGTTTTCATAAAGGCGCTTCAATGCATGGCAAAATATTGCCAAAAGAGCAGCGTTCGTTGCAATCCCAGAACCTGAAGAGTGAAATCATCATAAAATAACCATGACCCTAAGAAATTTTTGCACAAAAACTTACAACCACTATCTAGTGCCAAGAAGATTGTCATAAGAGGAACAATCGTAGCGGCTACGTAGAAATGAGCAAAATACCGCTTCGGAACTTGAAGTAAGGTGTATTTACCATGGTTATTAGGAGCACATTTGCCGAAAAGAAAAATAGTTCTCAAGATGGAAATGGAATGGCACACATACGGACATACATAAAGCAAAATGGTGGCAAACGAGACGGATGAAGCTAGGATGTAGAGAAAAACCACGAACTCTCCCACCCAACTGAAGGCGACATCACATGCCATTTCAAAACCAAAACCTGGAAATGTCAAGGTCCTCAAAAAGGTATATATGGTAGTATGTTATTTGGATGAAAAGATTATTAGTTCTGGTACTCTATAATTTGGGCACGCTGGGACATCAACGCTAACCTTCATTCAGCCTACGTTGTGTGAATCACAAACGCTTTAAAGTTAAGCTTTAAGCACTGAAAACACTCTACAATTTACTGCCAAGGTCCAAAAATCGTCATTTTAAATTTTGTTTCTTTGTTTCGCGAATTTATTTACAAGACAATGTAATCTTTGAACGGGCCTTTAAGCCAAATGTTTACTGTAGCAGACATCAGTAGCCATAGACAGAACTTAAATCTATAGCAAAAAACTTTTTGGAGCCCTAAAAAAGTTTTTTACGTTTTGGTGTTTTATGGTGTATTGGCCACATGTCTAGGTTAAATTCGTGGGTTAAGTGCTGAGCCGTTTTTGCAATGTCCTCTAGTCTGCCTCGCTTTATTTCCGAGAAGGAAATAGCCGAGCGGAAGCTAAGGGACGCTGCTGAGGGTAAAAAGGAGGAGCCATATGATCCCCGACCTCTTTATGACCGTTTACAGGTAGGTTTTTGTGGTCAAAACTTATATTTTAGGCTGAGCGTGCTCGTCAGCAAGAGGAATACGAAGCTTCCACCGCATTCAAAAACCAAATTCACCGATTAGATGCGGATGAGGCTGCATTTCTAGCGAAAATTGACCGTGAGAAATGTCTTTTGCAAGAGTCTGTTGATCAAGAGGCAGAGCAGTTGATTCAAGAGGCAAAAATATCCTTTTCATTTGCTCTTGATTCTCACTCTACTTTTAGGTCTTTCACTTTTATGCTCATTTTATAAAATTTTCTTAATGCATGATTACGCGGCCAACAGATCATCCTTAATGAAAGCTTCTGCCCCGTCTTCCTCCAATACTGAAGTCTCGGTTCGGCGCCCTCCAATGCCCTCCCCTTCAACATCTCTTAACCAACGTTCTCTGTTGGCTGGAATCAAGCGTAAATCGTATGTGTCTTGCCTAGTTTTGCTTACCAATCTGAACGGGCTTCATTTAATTATTTCCGTTTCAGATCCCAACATTTGAGTGTTGACGCCAAGAAACCCCACCTTGAGGGAGCTAGCAGTGAGTGAACAAATAACATTTCTTGTCGATGGTTTCATTATCATGCTAATCGACTAATTTAACCTAGATGACTTGGTGTTGCCGTCTTCTGACTCCATCAATGATCCGAAGGTACCTAAGGATGAAGTTGCAAGTAAGTTTAAGGTGCTTCTTGAAATAAGGCGCCTCTCTCTCCCACAGACAGTGAGAACACTCCATGCATGCTGCAGTGCAATTTGTTAAGGTTCTGATTTCGAACTGCTTTTAAAATGTTTACTCCGTTCTCCTGCACTTGGAAAATTAAAAGTACAGACCCCCACCTCCCTCCCCCCTTACTTCGTTCTTTTTCTTGTTTCGCCGGCATTGTTCGTGCATTCCATTTCAACTTCGTATTTAAAGGTGCCTCTGAAACACAGTGTGCCTGCCCCAGTGACATTCCTGCCAGCAATCGCGCCGACGACCCCTCGCGTGAGTTTAATTGTCAAATTTGCTACCCTCCTCCTCCCACCTCAACCATTTTCAGTTGCTAATTTTTCCTTTTTTTGCACGCAATTAATGCCTACCAAACTCGTTCGTAACTAGAGCCTAGCTCTGTTTTTATCTTAAAACAATCACACCATCCTATTCTGTGTACTTGGAACAATAAATCTGTGGGCCTTTGTTATTCCTACTTTCATCCGGAATCGCGTTGGTCAAGTTTCTTTTACCTTCCTTTTTGAAGTCTCCACTCTTGTTCTTCTTCAGACCTCACGGAACCACAGCCCACACGCCCCAATAATAGTCCTCCAAATCCCTCGAACGAGGTCTCACCAAGTGAGTCTGAGTGTAAGAACTTGTTTTGTTTCGCAAATCCTGGAGGGGGGTGACACATCTCGTGCAGGACCACCGGTTTTTGCCGTTTCTTAGCTTCAACTGTTCATTTTCTTCCCACATCTAGATGCGGTGCAAGCGACTTCAACACCGGCTTGTGTGTTAGCCGGCCTCCTGCCGGGTTTGGAGGCCTACGGTGACTCGGATGAGAGTTCTGATAACAGTGATAAGGAATCCTCCTCGGGGGTGGAGGATGCTGCTGTCATTCTCTCCTCTATTGCCATTCTTCGCGGCAAGCGTGCCCATGAACCAGATATTGGTGAATAGGGCCTCGCATTATTCTTCATCCCACGTCCGATTGTTACCAAGTGTACAAAGAAACCGATGTGCTTACAAAAGCCTTTCACTTTCGAGTCCCGGTCCCTTTCAAAAGGGAATCGGACTAAAACCTGATAGCTGTCAGACTCTGACCAATTTCACCGGCAACAGCGACTCTAAGCATGCAATTCGGATGAATTCGCAGAAGCCGAATTGGAAACGTTTGTCTCCTTAGAGTAACTGCCTGAAGATGCTGATACATACTGACCATCAAGCCACTCGAGTCGATAATTCGGGAGTTAAGCTTCGAAGGGTTAGGTAAAAGTTACAGAGATAGCGGTGGATAAACGTGGGAACCAAAATACATCTTAATGAGATCATGAGAAAGCAGCAAAAAACTGGAGACGACCTAGGAGAAGTTAGGAAGTTAGGGCGGAATTAATTTCATGAGGCAACGCCAGGGTAGACGAGGACGAGTTGGCAGCCAAAATTGTGCCACCAGAAGCCCGTTCGCGGACTATCGCGATAAGGCATCGAGGCCTTCATTTTACATATATGCATGTGCAGCATGATAAAACATTAGCACAAGGGCCGAGACCAGAATTAAGGCACTCAATTAGGCTTGAAGCCCAAAAAACACCGTGAAACTACAAGACAGCAGGGCAAAAGACAAAACACGAAGCAAACCTGAAGTCGATTATGTCGCGCACACAACATATCGAAGCATGAGGCATGACCCGAAAGAACGATATGTTGAAGGAATTATTCACATAGTGGTCTATAACTCCTTTAAGTCTGCGCAATAAACTCTATCAATATCCTTTACAACTGAAAAGCCATCTCAAACGGGAATGACAGCTGAAATGCATTCAAATCGAACTCACGAACAGACAAGATTATAAAAGGAAATAGCAAGGATAAAAGAGTTAAAAACATTATTATTTGAACATAATAATGGAAGAAACAGTGTTCGCAAGGAAGAACAGATGTGAGGAGCTGGGAGGATAAGTTCCCTAAAGAGAACGTAGTGATATGCCTTAGACAAGAAGATTGTCAGAAGCAAAGCTATGAAGTATTGAAAGAGCTTAAATCATAAGGCATCAAAGACAAACAATGCAGCAGTGAGTTAGTGAATTAAAGGATTACTTAGAGGACAGCACATGCGATCTTCTTTTCACGGAAAGGATTGTCTTTTGGAGGGAAGAGAAGTGGGTCATTCCGCTCACGTTGTGAGATATATTCCACAAGTTCGAAAAGCGTCTTCGACAGATTAACCGGCTTCACCCGAGCATGAATCTTCAGTGCACGCACCTCCTCCCTCTTGAGCTCGACATCTTGACGCCGCCCCATATTGGATCTGCGCTAAGTAGGCGGACAGCCACAAACACCATTGATCCATAGCAGCACTTACATTATCATTAAGGAATCAGTAGCAAAGATCCCCATACATTACCTATTAGTGCTGTAGTTTAATTTAAACCAATAGCACATAAATCTTCTTTCCTTTTCAAATTTACCATTTACGCATTTTAAGTCAAGGGCAAACAAGTAGCATTAACTCGTTGTAAAAAATATTGCTTTAACACGTTGCTATTTGTTATAAAAGAGTGGAAGCGCTAATGTTAAAATTGTTGCTCGTGAAATGGTTTCAAAATAAATCTAGTTATCAGCGATTCATTAAAAATAATCATGCAAAAATTCTAAAAATGGTAAAAAAAACATGTAGACGCTAAAGGTCCTCACGAAACTTAGAAACAGAAGACTCACCAAAAGCAATTTCTCGTCGAGTTCCATTTTTAATTACACACTATTCGTTTGGCGGTGCGTTTGAAGTGCGAAGTTTGCTAGTTGTCTTTTATACTTAGTAAAGTAATGGAGTACGATCCAGCCTCTCCGACTGAGTAAGCTATCTATTGTCTTAGTGCTAAATTGTAGTGAAATGGAGGACAAGGATGACAGCCTAGATGTCGGTGCGATACCGTTGCCAGGTTTGTATTCCTGTGATGTTTATTTTCTGCAATCTAGATAATGTAATGCAGGATGAAATTGCACCATTCTCCTCTACTGCCGTTCATAACATTCCATTGCCTCCTGAGAAGTTCACGCCGGCTGAGAATTTGGCATCAGATCTGAGAAATATATCTCCTCCACCTCCGCCTCCTCCGCCTTTTGACAGCGCAAACGATGTCTCCAACAAGTCGGATCCCTCCATTCTTTCTTTTCGAATTAAGGCCGTGAGTAAGCGTTCTCGTCCTGGTACCCTCCGTACTGGAGTTTTGCCTACGAAGACAAAACACCCAGAAATTGAAACAAAAACAGAGCTCTTTAAGCCCACCAAAGAGGATGAGCTTGAAATTATGGCTGAACTTAAAAACGAGACTATTGTTGAACAGCAAACAGCTGCTCAGCCGTCTCTAACTGCAATATCGGAAGCGATTCTCGCTCGCATTAACAATGCTTCCCATGGTGAACGGCAGCTTTCAGCTGTTCTTCGGGAGATAAATAAAGTGAACGAGACTTCTAGCTTGACCACGAGTAACGATGTTGGTAAATCGGTGACTGAGGCATCATCGCAGCCAGATCCGTCGGAAGAGCCCTCAAAATCCCAACCTACCGATTCTCAAGCCGTTTCTACGAGTACTAATGAAAAGTCTGCCAATTCCAAAGGTCGTTCGCGTTCTCGGTCGAGGACGAATGTTGTAGGCTCGTCAAATCGTAGGAAGCGAGGTGCATCTTCAGAAAAGCGTAAATCACGATCGAAAAGTCCGAAGCGATCTCGGTCACCAAAGAAATCAGCGAAAAGACGAAGGTCTAAGTCTCCTGAGAAGATTAGCAAGCGTTCTAGATCGCGTTCGCGATCAGCTCGTCGCAGATCACGGTCTCGATCTAGGTCTGTCAGGCGTCGCTCACGGTCTCGATCGTTGCGTCGAAGCAGGGTGCGATCTCCTGTCCGAAGACGCCGATCAAGATCGTCTAGGAGGCGAAAAACACCACTGTCTCCGCGACGACGCGATAGAGATTCCTCCCGTTCCAAATACAAGCGTAGTGATAGAAAACGGTCTAACAGTTCGTCTAAAAGGCGGCACTCCAAATCTAGGAAGCGAGAGTCTACCGAGAAAACTGCGAAGAAGGAGTCGCGTAAACTTCCTGTCGGCAAAAAGGACGAAAAATCTCGGGCTAAGGAAAATACATCAACCAAACGGCCTAAATCAAAGAGGAGCGATGTTGAAAAATCCAAGTGTTCTGAACGGGGAAGTAAGAAATCCGCTAAGGGGACACGCCCTTCATCCTCGAAGAAGAATGAACGGTCAAAGGGGGTTAAAGGCTCATCGAAGGCTTCTGAGGCGTTCTCGACTGAATACCACTCAGAGGATGGCGTGGTGCAGTCTAAACAGAGCCAAAACGAGGAGAATGGATCGGTTTTGGGTGATCGTGTCGGTCCTCATACTCCTGAATCCCCCTCCCATACAGTTCCTGCCGCAACAGCTTCTGCTGATGCGGTGACTCAAAAATGTACAGCGTAGAAGTAAACTCCACCGATGTTGCAGCATTTATGCCCGCTTTGTCGACTGTACATACAATCTGCCGATTCTTTCCCCTTTCCTACACTATGTATCGCAAGAATCTTGTAATTTTTTGGTGTCTAGTTTAAAATCCATCTATTCTACAGCCTTGTTTTGCTTCTTTTTGTGCCTACAGTTTGATGGATTGGTTGTTGTGCCTTTTTTCCCTTTTAAAGACTGTCAGAAATGGTTTTGAACGAGGGGACTGCGGCACAACTGAGGCGTGATGCCGGGCCAACCAAGACTGAAATGCATTCTACCTATTCTTCAACTTCCTCAACCACTTGCCACACTCCTTCCTCTGGCTCCTCCTCCTCTTCCTCCACAGTCTCAGACTGTACCGCCTCACCGAAAAAGTGTGTTACCAAAAAGTCGGGTATACGAAAGCGACTCACTACTACGGGCTATGAATCCGACGATTCTTCCCCCAACGCACGCTATCGCCTGAGACGTCGCAAGACTGCCCATCAGACCTATGGGGATGCTGGAACACCGCTTGAGGATTACTCATATTCAAAACCTTTATCAGAGGTGGCCGAATTGCTTCGGTGAGTAGGAACCTTAGCACCTTTTATAAGTGAGCACTAAGCTATAAGTGATTGAGTGTTCAGTAAACGAGGGAAACAGTTCATATCGTATCATTTTCCATGCTTTTCATCCCTTAATCGGCCGTCCTTAGCAGCGACCAGAATATCATTATTGCGTTGGATGCGGTAGATTTCCATTCGTCCCCTGTATTCACTTTTTTAAACGGTTCTCCCAATGCTGTTGTTGCTCTCGGTTATCTGTCTTGAAGTTCTATGGTACTATAAGGAATGCTGAATCATGGAAGCTGAACCAGAGCGGCGTTGTGATTCGATGATTTTGTGTCGCTTGTCAGAATGTGCCTCGAATGAGGGCTGCATTACATTGAGTGAACTGCAGAAGTTAACGGTAGTTTTTCCGTTGCATCGCTTGAGGTGAGTTCGCTTGTCACACTCTCGACGAACTGATTGGAAGAGTTCATTTTGGTAGGTATTTCTTAAGCCTCGTCGACGCCAATAGATATACTTAGATATGCTTACGCATAAGCGATACCATCTGATGGTGACACTGTCTCTTCTCTCAAATCGTAATAAACCGCGTTGGTATGGGGGAAGAGTTAATAGTAGTGAAGAATGTAGAGCCCGTGAGGTTAGTTTTATTCGCACAAGTCGTTAATGCCAACTTTATCGCCGATTGTTTCGTTGTGAGGATCATTTTCCGTCAGAGTTTTAGTTTTATTCGCTCTGGGTTGTGCCACCGGTGTTTTGTTCCAAGGATTTTCAAGGTATACAGGCCTGGAGTTAGCGCCATTATAAATGCGGAGAGGCTGGGAGCTTGGCAATCAAATCGTGGGAAATTTAAACGACGGGTTCAGCTGAAGCAAATGTCAATCCATTACGCCCACCATACTGTCTTTGACGAAAACTTTCCGACAGTGCTGTATTTTGCCGTTGTCATTGTAGACCCTTCCAAGTGAAGCCAATCGAACATTTCGCACGGCGTGCTGGCGTTCCAACTCCCGATTATACACACGTGTTGGAAAACGACTACGCCCTCTTGGAAGACCGGTTACGCCGTGAGGGTGTTGACTTGACCTCCTCGGGGCACCTTTCGCTTCAACGGCGAGGTGGGGGCGGCGACTGGGTCTGCGACTGTGCTGTGCCCACTACGGACGAACTCCTGTCCGGAAAGCTTGCCTGTGGCCAGGGCTGCATCAACCGCGCTGTCTACATCGAGTGTGGCTCGCGATGTCCTGCGCACGCCGTCTGCTCGAATCGCCAGTTTCAGCTGCGACTTTATGCTTCCACAGAGCCGTACTACTGTGGACCGGAGAAGGGTTGGGGTCTTAGAGCCCTGCAAACTATCTCTAAGTGAGTGGGACCTCAACCCTTGCCTTCACCCCCTCTATCAGTGGTGGTGTTAAACCAGCTTTTGGACTTGCTACATAATTCACATGTTGATGAACCACTATGCCAATTTCCTGGATTGATTCAGGTCAGCACACGCCGGACTTATGGTGTTTGTGATGCTGGTACAGCAGCTGGTTGATGTACTTTCTGTTTCTCTTGGGTCTTGAGGAGTTTTACTTCATCTACTCTCCATTTCCCCGAACGGGTTCTGCAATCTTGAGACGAAATATTTTTGTTGAGCACATTGCGTCTTGAGCTTGATTTGTTCCATGGTAGACCGATGAATTCGTCGTTCAGTGCAAGAAGGCGCGAGAGTTTTGGTGCCTTGCCTCTAATAAGGGTCAACTGGTGGCTAAAGGTCATCGTCATTTTACTTTCCTTTGCTGCGGTGCATCATTGGCTTCCATTCTAATCCAGCAAAACGTTGTCCGCTTTCCATTTATCCGTCCTGTTTGGAACCAGCATTTCGCTTGTAGAAGGTGGTATTAGGATGGATACTTGGTACCTTTTGGCGATTGCACGACTACTATTAGTGTTTCATAGTGTACTTTGCGTTATTATGTGAGTTTTTTTACCACTGCGTGTCGTAATTGTACTGCTGTGATTCATCATGTTTTATAGTCAGTGCCTACCTATCTGTTCTCACCGTGAGCTTCTTTACTGCCGGATAAGCTCCGAACTGCTCAGTGACAAGACATAAGCGCCATGCAGCCTTTTCTGCTCAATGTACTTGGCTGGTTATTTGATGGCGTGGGTGATGTCGTTTTCGCGACCTTATTTGTCCTTTTGTGAGTGCTTAGCACTGTCTGATTTGGATCTATGGAACACCAAAATCGGTGCCCTGCGCAGAGTTCTGGGAGTCTCGTGGCGTGTGCTTTTCATTTACCAGTGTCTTGGTGTAGTGGAGGCGAAAGCCCAACCATGCGGTAATGTGGAATCATGCTTTGTTGAATGGGCTACTTAAACGGCAGTGTTTCTGGTACATCATCCACAAAGCATTGCTTGAATGAACCGAATGCAAAAAGGCTCTACCCATGAGGAAATCGCCACAGGGCTCATCGGGGAGTCAGAATGACGGACACTAATGAGAAATTCAAAACACAAATGGGTCTATTAAGCTACCATTGCATTCGCTCACCGGAGAAGGATTCCTGAACTCCTTCCAGTGTTCCAGCCGCTTCATTGTGCCTGGTCTCTTATAGCGAGCTCAATTTGCATGCCAATTGATTTTTCTTGGGAGCACTGGCCTGAAGGCTGTACTCTCAAGCGACGTTTTTTGCGTTACCGCCTTCCTATACTGCCGTTGATTTACTGCTGTTCAGCCAACCATCGTCGCCTTTCATCAGCATTTCCACTATTTGATGCCGAATTGGCCATCTATACCTGACACCTGTGACTTTCTAGGGGGCTCGTAGGACGCTAGAGCTATCTCCGACTCCGCCAGAAGGCATGCAACTCTGAAGGGTGGTTTGCCTGTCTCTTTGCATAGAAAGACCAGCATTATTTGTTTTGCATAGCGATACTTACAATGGAGCCTGTTCTACTTAATCTCCATCGCAGAGGCAGCTTCATCGTGGAGTACGCCGGTGAGGTTATTGACTTTCCCGAATTCCGACGTCGTATCCGACATTACGAGAAGGCGAAGCGAGTGCATCACTACTTCATGTCGCTCGGTCCAGAACACTTTATCGACGCCGGTACCAAAGGCAACTGGGCACGCTTTGTGAACCACTCCTGCGAACCCAATGCGGAGACCCAGAAGGTCCGTCCTAGTCTTTTCCTCTCCACCGTCGACTCGCACCTCCTTTAACTCCTCATGTTTTTGTCCCTTTTAGTGGATGGTGAATGGGAGGCTTAGGATAGGCTTCTTTGCAATTTGCGACATCCCAGCCGGTGAGGAAATCACCATCGATTACCAGTTCGTCCAATATGGGTATGTGGTTGGTCAAGTGCCACCAACGCTCTCAAATTAAACTGCAGCTTCTGGGTTTACTAAAAGTGGTGAAGGAAAGAATGCTAGGGGATTGAAAGTCACACGGTCTGCTGCCGCACTTATGGCTGGGTTTGTCTAGCAGCCAAGAAGTCTCAGTTTGGAAAAATTTGTCAGTTGTAGACAAAATTGGAAGGCTCTCTTGGAAGGTAGCGTTGCATATGGTCGTGGGTTAGTTGAGAGTCTAAAATTAGGCTTGGCGTACTCTCGAGGCTATGGGCTGGACGTCACAATGGCTGGCATTGTCGTCCACCGGCTTTGGAACTTTTGATTGCCTGTGTTTTTAGATGATAGGTAGATGCTAGTGAGTTCAAATTGTGCACCTTCTTTTGCAAGAGACCTCATGGTTACCCAATTGTTGCCTTCACGTACTCACTACCGCTGTTTTCCACCACCGCCTGTCACGAGTAGCAATAGGTCAGGTGCGCATTTTACCATTTCCTATGACATCAACACGATTGCATTCCTTCTTATGTCTGCCTGCAGAATTGCCAGTTCTGATTTGATTTTCCCTGCCCTCGTAAGTACTCAATTGGGTTGTCATTTGCATTCTTGATTCAGCGTGATGGAGCAGAAGTGTTACTGTGGCACGCCTTCTTGTTCCGGTATTATGGGAGCCACGAGTAAGCAATTGCAGGATAAAGTCCGTCTAAAGGACACCAGAGCGGTAGGTTTTGTCCCTCTTACGTTGCCAGCAGAGGTGAGTAGTTTGATGGGTACATTTTTTATCCCCTTTTAGGTGGAGCGCCGTATTATTCAACTGTTGGCTGGAAAGACCCTACAAACAGCGATGGACGTGACTTTCCTAATTCAAGTGATGGTCCAGGAGTACCTAACCCGCTACACTCGCCTCGAGTTGTTGAAACTCCTCGCCGATACAGAGACGGAGAGTTATTTGAAGCTATTTCGTCAGTACAACGGTCTGGAACTCCTCGCCTCCTACATGTGTGATACAGCTCCAACGGATTGGGAGGTGAAATATCAGATCCTCGTCTGTCTGGAACACATTCCAATTACTGAACAGAAGCAAGTACAGACGGATTCAAGTCTGATGGAGTTTGTGCGTCAATGGACAATGGATCCACGGTACTGCCGATCACGTAACACTGAAACTGTGCCTTCTATACAACCGAAGGCACCAGCGGATGATTCAGAACGCCTGGCTGAATTACAGCCCGCGGGAATATCAAAAAAGATGGATGAGATTTATGATCAACAGGAACAACAAAAACAACAACCGGACGCGAACACTATTAAAGTCTATTCACCGGAGGAGGAGAAGGTCATTATTGAAGATATTCGACAGCTGGCCGAACGCATTCTCAATCGGTGGTTGAAACTTCCAGTGAGTTTTCTCTACACCTCATTATCTCTTGTGGACTCGGTGAACATGAGGGTGAATTAATGTTTCCTTTAAAGGTGGAGACCTACCGAATCCCACGCCTCGAGCGCGAAGAGACGGAACAGTCGATTCTACAATCTTCGTGTTCTTCTCTCGTCTCGTGGGAGGTTTCTTCCACACAAGATGGTATGCAAGCAACCCTTTTTATTCGCTTACTTGGAGCTGCGTCTCGGAGGATTCAAATTGTGAGCCGTTTTGATTTGTAGACGCATTCCAGTCTTGGCGTCCCATAGCACAAGAGACTACGAGGAATAGGTGAGTTGTACCCCCCAGAAGTGTTCATGAGATCGTATGAGGGTGAATACGAGGTTGATCAAATTCAGATTCAAACCTTTTTCCTTTCGACAACACTCATGCTCGATGTCTCCCTTCGATGTGTCTTGGGTCTCCTTTGGGCCATGCTTTCAGTAGGGAGTAATTTAAAAACCGCACAACAAGAGGGCTAAGAAAATAGAGCGATCTGGAAACACTTTATTTTTTCCTCTCGGGCCCCACAAGCCCTGCCAAATGGTTAGCCTTTGGATCCTCCTCTTGCGCATGCATAGATCCTCTCCCTATTTCAATGGTCGGACGGGGAATTGCGGCTCCTCAGGACGAAGGAATCACCAGGATTGTCAGAGCGAGGTATCCACAGACCAGAATTTGAGTCGATTACAACGACGAGCTCAATTTGAGGCGGCTGCTGC
>LWMK02000048.1:287424-326302 GCA_001693075.2 Taenia saginata | reverse complement strand
CCCGCCGCCGCCGCCGCCACCACCACCGAGATCACATCCTCAACCTGCTCCTCCTCATCCTCCGAGGAATTGCGGAGTCTACTGCTGAAGACCCTTTCTCGTCAAGCTTTGTCTTCTGGAAAACAGAATGAGGGTTTTGGTGCTGCATTACAGCAGGCCACCTCTGAAATCTCCATCAAGATTCGCGAATTTAACGCGAAAAATGACACTGATGGGGTACGCCTATCTATCTGAGGCTGAAATGCTTTCTACTCATTCGTGTAAGTAGCGGGTTAAACGCCACCTCCACTCTCCCTCCCTTTCAGCTGATCGCCTATCTGCAAAAACTGGCTGGAGAGGGGTCCGAGACCAAACTCGAGTTCCCGTGGCGATCTGCAGTGGATTCGAAGTCAGGTCTGACCTACTACTACAACTCCGTGACACGAGAAGTTCGCTGGGATGCACCAATCCCGAAGAAGGAACTCCCGGAGGATCGAGCGAAGAAGGACTTAATTGCAAGGATCTATGCAGTCAACCTAAAGATTTTAAAACCGTTCCGGTTGCCAAACTGCATCACTGGACGCCTGGAGAGTGATGAGGATATGAAATACGTCGCTAAGAAGGCAAGTATTACACGTGTGTGCTCGTCAGTTGGTGAATGGATGCCAGTGGGACGTACTAAGCGGGGTGACTTCTTGCATGCCATGGGGCAATTCAGTTCCTATGTGGTAATGAGGGAATTTTTAGTCAAAGAAAGCGTCAAACCTTAGTCCTCGGATATTCGCTCCACTTTTTTGGTGGGGAATTCGAGTGGCGCCTGGCTCAACGATAGGCCGCTTAGTTTCGCGGGTGTTTTGTGGGGTTTGAGTCGTGCAATGAATCTGGATGCAACACGTTGAGGTGCTTTCATACGAGCTGTTCTCCAGGGCGATTATTCGGAGTGCCGGTTCTAGTCTTTAGAGCGTGTTATCCTCCTCTCTAACCTCTCAGTTCGGTTTAAATGCTTTGCATAACACAACCACACCATCTTCTTTCAGTTTGCTTTCGCCTTTGCGGATCGGGTAATGGCCCGACGCAAGAACAACGAGACGCCCCGACTGAATCGCCATATTGTGGATCGTCTGCGTCGCAAAATTACTCGGTACCTCACCTCCAAAGGTGAGGCCTACGTTCGCAGCAGCACGAACTGCGTGAACGATTCCACTGCGGACGGTTGCGACATGGAGATAGACAATGAGGACGGCGAGAGCAATGTTGGCGTTTGATGCTGACTTCCATCATGCCCTCCCTCACCCTCTCTCTCTCTCCCTCCCTCTCCCTCTCTCTCTCTCTCCACTCCTCTTTGGCAGCCCACTTTTGTGCCTTGGATAACCTCTTCATGTACATATCGACTAGCCAAGCAAAGAAACGTACGTGTATATCCTCTTTTACTAAAACTCACCCTTTTCCAACTAGGTTTCAAGCAAAAGACAGATCTAGGGCCAAGTTCTTCTCTTTTTTTCCCCTCCGCCCCTGGCTGTGTTACGTCGATTACCTCTCCCTTGGGGGGAACTTACCAAATATTCCTCTTTGTGTGTCCTCTCTGCAGCATGCTAGAATGTTTTTTGCCCACACATTATTACTACTCTCTCTCTATATATGTAAAAATATATGCGTATACATAAATACATATACATATATACCTTTATTATTGCATATGTACGTATGTGTAGATGTGTGTTAGGCTTCAAACCAACTCCTCATTCCTAGTTTCACCTCCCTAGGTAGCCCTTTCTTCTATCAATCCTTCTCCTCCTCTCCCTTCCCCCCACCCTTCTGCCTTTCACACTTCCTATCAACTTGGGCTTCTTAAATAGAATAATTTTTTGAATTTTGATGAATTCGTCTTTCTTTTTGATGCCTTTTATGCGACGTCTTGGTTGTGGTTCATGTGAAACAATTTCTCCTGTCCCTAATTTTGTGGTTAAAGTCACCCTTAATGTGATTGTCGGTGGGTGTAAAAGGAGAGCGGTGGGAGGGCGGGACTAACTTTCCGAAAAACTGCCCTCCACTGTCTGGATGTGGACTGTCACCTCTTGCTGTCAAAGTGGAATGAAATGGGGAAGAGGCCTGTCCAAGACGATATCAATCCTCCTCTTAGTGTGGAGTTCTGGACCGTGGTCAATAGCAAAGCGAGGAGTGGTTTGAAGGCATCCACATCATCAATGGGAAGGACGAGTTCCAATTTGTCTGGGACCGAAGGAACAAGATGGAATGAAGAAGACAGGATCTGGTCTTTGCGCTGGAGCAATCCTCCCTTATGAACACCTCTAGGGGAAATGAAGAGGGTTGGAATGAGGCATTTTCTCCCTCCTCTCCCATTCAAACGTGCGGAATGCCATGTCCAGGCTTCGGGTTGTGTCGTTTCGGGTATGTTTGAACTGTTACATCTTTTTATCACCTCATGGTGAACAATTGTGTCTCCGGCGTACCATGCAAAGCAATGGCCTTCTGGGCTAGAGTGTGAGGCGGGTTAGTTCGTGGATCCCTCGGTCGTGGTCACTTAAAGAGCGATGGCTAGTTGAGCAACAGTGTTTTGCATCTAGCCTCTCAAAAACTTCATCAACTAGACTTAATTTCCTGGATGTTTTCTTGATTCCTTATTCGCCGTGGCCGCGGTCCACCCAGCATCCTCATTCCCACACAATGGAATTGAGGTGATAAAGTCGCCTCCATGACCTAGCACATGACGGAATGCGTTCTCTCGTGGAATAAGATCTCTGGCGGACCACATTCTGCCACCCACCTCCGCGTATCCGCACCAATGGACTTCAAGCGGCACAGCCTTTTCCATTGAAATCTCGAAATTCCTTGGAAATGGGTCAATTCCAAGCCGTCCTGTATAAGGAGGAACAAGAGACGGGAGAAAGTGGAGGGATTTGCCATCGCCCTCACCCCTCCACAGTGTCAGGTTGAGGCGTTGTCGAAACCGCCTCCATCTCTCTTTCCTATTACCCTCAATGCGTGTCGCCCCTTGGGTCTAGCCAACACCTCAAACACGAGACATTCAACAAAGTTGAATTGAAAGCACCTCCAACCAAAGGCATAAACGCTTATCTCTAGGCACATCCAATGACATTTTCCAGCTCTCTTCTGCATTCACTTCCCCGTCTCCCCTGGTCCCCCCCCCCTCACTCCTTGTGTAGACAGTGAGGCAATTAGCCAATGGCTGACAACGGTGTGTAAGATACACCTGCCCTGTGCGTATGTCACACCTGGCCTGGACATTCACACACACGCACACACACACACGCTTGCGCGATGCCAGCCTCATCGGACGTTCCAAACGGCGGCGGTGGTGGCGGCAGCAATGGTGGTGGTGGTGGTACAGGTCCCCACAACTCCAAATCACCCCCCGCCACCACCTCACTCTCAGCCCCTCCAGCCACACCAACCCCACAACACCGACGAACCCGTCGACGACGAGTTACCATGGCAGTTGTGACAATATGTCTCCTACTCACAGCTGTGATTATCCTCCAACTTGTCATTGTCGGTCTCATCCTCAACTCCCGCCTTGTACAGAATGCTGCTGGTGTCTCGGTGCTTGTTCGTAGTCAGGTTAGTTGAAGTGCATATTCCCATTTCTCATGCACACATTCCCTCTTTGACAGTCAAAATTATGCAATTTTCCTTTGATAAATGCTGCATTCCCTTTTAATAAGGTGTAGAAGGCGTTAGTCACAACTCCTTTCTTTTTTTTTTTTCTTATTTCCTGTCTAAATTACACTGTGCTGAGTGTGTTTGTGTGTGTGTCTTTCAAACACCGACACCCTAGTTGGTGGAAATGGGAACGTTTTTCTTTTTTTGCTTCGACATCTTTTTTTTTGCGTTGTTGACCCCTTCAAGGTGGACATCAAACACGAAGTCAGCGATTGTCGTCACCACATGAAGATGGGTTCAATTTACTTTCCAAAATGTGGAAAAGCCTGCTGTAGTGAATTTGCGTCTTTTAAACTGCGCATATCTGTTGGGATGGGTGTTTACTTTAGCCTCGAGCTCCCCAAAGTCCTCTTCCTCCTCTCCCCCCCCTTCTCCTCCTCCTCTCCTGTGCTATGGCCTATGTAAACACGAGCTGTGCCTATTGCGGTCGTCGTAGTCGGAACCGTGTGGCTTTTAGCTCCACCTGCTTCCATGTCCAGTCCGTTGTCCGGCAGCATGGGATGCATCAAGCCTTATGCGCCGAGTAGACGTGAAGCCTTCCACAGCGGGAGCACACCTCATTGAGCAAGTACTAGCTCGGCAGGCGGTCTTCCCTCCTTTGCTTTCGCTTCCTCCCTCTATGCTGGGTCGGTGGATTGACACACGAGTACTGTCGACGAGATGTTCTCAAAGGTGGCGAACAGGCCTTATTGAGGCAACAAAGCCGACCATCAGCAGTACCAGGCAGTGAATTTGGTGCTGCTACAGGCGTCCTATATTTAGACACAGGCTTGCATTCCTAGCCACCACAAAACACATGTTTTCACGCCCAGTGTCGAGGTGGACCGTGGAATTTGCAGAGGCAGCTGCATCAGCAATTGCAGAAGCAGTAGCAGCAGCACCAACAGTAGTAGCAACAGGTGGTGTGTGTCACTAGTAGGAGGAGGAGGAGGAGGAGGAGGAGGAGGAGGAGGAGAAGAGGGAGGACGAGAGACGGGGAGGGTGGCGGAAAGAAGGTGGCCGACCGATCCCCCTATAATGTCAGGAAGGTGGAATGCACAGCAGTTTTTGGCAGGAATTACGGCAACGATGGAAAAGGTCACTGCACCAGCGATATATCCAACCGCCTAACCGACGGAAAGGAGGAAAGGTGGACTAATTGACAACATACAGACACCTCTGTGTGCTCGCCTACTTGACCATGTTTGACAATGCTTCGGTCAGACGGTTGGACAGCTATTATTCTACCGTATCCTTTTCATTTTCATGACTTTACTGATTTTGCTTTGTTCGTATCTAAGGTGGAATTTTGATGAATATAGACTTGTGGGGAAAAAGAAGGGGGGACACATCACCACCTTCCTCTGGCATTCCTCGCGTACGCGCGTGCACAGACCTTCAATGAAGGCGTCGTGATTGATGGAGGGGGGAGGAGGGAGGGGCGATGTTGTGTTGACACACTTGTTCCACTCGAGAGGGCGTTTCCAATGCATGCTTGGCGCATTCAAACGCATACCACGGTCGAGTCGTGGAGTGGCGTGGTGGTAGCGCTTGACATTTATCCTCTCAAGCGAGAGCGAAGGCGCGAGATATCCTGCCGCGGCTGGAACGACCTTTTCCCACCTTACTTTATGCTCTATCCGTGTAAATGACATTCTTTGCTGCCTCTCACTCTATTCCTCCAAGTCCATACACACATATGCATACACAAGATCTGGCATTTCCGCCTTTCATCGGCATTTTTAACGCCCATGGAATTGGGGGGGGGAGGCGGAGGCGGAGGCGGAGGGGGGGAGGGGATTCACAACTCTCATTGGCCACCTCAAGGGCGTGACTCACCGTCCACGAGGTGACTGAGCTCTCCAATGAGTTGGATATTCACGCACCAGGTATTTCAATGTCCGTGTCTAGGGGGGGGCTCGCCGTTGCACACACCGTCCAGTCTACGTCTGGATTATTTGGAGCCATTGAATTGTCTTTCTTGAGAAGGTGGTCAGTTGTGAGTCGTAGTACTGGCTTGGTTATCTTTTGTTTAACAAAATTTCTGCAAACTCTACTTTTCTTGTGAGCTTTACCTGACCTGACCGAGGTCACCTCGGTCTCTATGTCCTTCTCCCTATCCTAACTCTGATTGGTCGATGCTACAAATCAGTGATGATGATGATGATGATGGTGATGATGGCTGTGCTAAGGTTAGTCTTGATTGTACAAACTTTTTGCTACCCAATATTTTGATCACCCTACATGTAAAGGCCTGTCAAATGGTTCGCTGTTTTCGTGTCAACATTCCGGTCAGTGTTGACATCACCTGTCAAGGTGGAAGTCTCTGCTCAAGTTCCATCCTCTGACCTAAAGAAAAGGATTTTTAGGCGATCCCATCTTGCACGTATTGTATCCCCAAAGGCTGGCAACCCCAGGGACACAAAATTGGCAATTTTTTTACGACTTTTGCCGTGTCCAGAGGATACAGACGAAACTGCGAACATTGGGCGCCGTGTTAGCCGAGGTGGAAATACAACAAGCAACATGAATCACATTGGAAGTTCGAGTGCCAACAACTAGGGGGACAGGAGAG
The DNA here is from genome assembly GCA_001693075.2 of Taenia saginata. Taxonomy (NCBI): domain Eukaryota; kingdom Metazoa; phylum Platyhelminthes; class Cestoda; order Cyclophyllidea; family Taeniidae; genus Taenia; species Taenia saginata. Next base: position 320,067 of record LWMK02000048.1, on the reverse strand, counting down.
CCGAAACCAAGGGAGGGTTAGTGGTGCAGTGTACAGGACCATGTAAAATCACAGGTGTTTTCCGTGAATCCACAAAACACACGCACAAACCCCAACACAACTGTCGCTAGGTAAGCCTTGGAAGATAGAAAATCACAACTGTTCCTCTCTGCCGCCACTTGGTCGGACATGCCGCCCCCTCAATGTGGTGGTGGTGATGGTGGAAGGACGGTGGGAAGGAAAGCTGATGAGATTGTGCATTCGAGTTGTGCCGGAAGACGTAAAACTGTTTCATTTCTGTCTTATGGGCAAACCTCGGAGCAACTTCTGTTGTGTTCTCGTTTCAATGCCACTTGGCCGTTGATCTGGGCTCGTTGGGGCTACTGCTGACGCCCTCTTATTGGACGTGGACTCGGTGACCCCTCTGTTATCGTCAACGCAACCGCAAGACAAAGTGTACTCTCTCTCTCTCTCTCTCTCTTTTTTTAGACAGGCCAAACACCAAGTGAGTTGGGAGTTCGAGGACAGCTGCTTCAACTGGCGGATTTGTTGAGTTGGGATGCCAAGTGCAATCGCGTACTTCATGATCTCGTGGTCAGTTGCTACGGAGCTCCAGGTGAGTTTGTCCAACCGTCAGCGTTTATCTTGCTTTCCTCGACGAAGCGTGCCACTGGGCGTTGTTTAGACTACCTGGCGAACAAAGCGAAGGAGGGATCGAGGAGCGGAGGAGGGAGAAGTGGCGGTAGGTTCCAATTCAATCGTAACTTTCCACACAACTTGGAGACACCGCCATGGCACGCGTTGAAGCCGAGGAAGTTGCGACTACTAAAATCGACGGTGTCTGGAGTGGGCGAAGGGCGTCAAAACCAGTTAAAGAGGGAGACAATTTCTGGCGCAGCCTCAAGGGACACCCTTCAACCGAATCCTAAGGAGACGTGGGGCGAATCTGTGACTGCGTGTGACCCCAATGCAAAAGGAGTGAAATGCTAGAGTTAATGCTATCATTCTCCACCTACTTACCTACCTACCTATCCAACTTCCTAATTTACACTTCTTACACTTCACCTTCCAGGTCCTGTACATACCCCTGCCTGTACATAGATCAAGGTGACACACCGAGTCAACTTTGGACTTCGGTCGTCGGTGCAGAAACTCGCTTTGTTTAAAGGCCTTTGGTGCAAAATATACACCATCATGAAAGAATTAAACTCTTGTTTAAAAGTTGACGAGAGAGAAGTAGGGCTGTGCTGTGCTTTGAGTATTGGGGGCAGGAGGTGGTACCTTCACCACAACAGGCGAGATCTCTCACCCTACCACCAAGATGGCAGCTTTAAAGACGCGTCAACAAGTTACCGTGCTTCTCCTTTCTTGAGAAGCTTATTTATCAGTCTAAAGCACAGAATGAAAAGAACGAAGTGTTAATACCTTTTTTTAGCTTTGATATTTTGTAGCTATCTCTGTGGCAAGGGCTTTTGTGATTAAACATGCATGTCTTCCAAGTTGGTTGGGAAACCATTGTCTTTTTTCGTGCAAGTTCTTACAGCAACTAAGCAGTGGAACTAGCGGTGATTTTATGTCCTCATCGGCTCCTATTAATAACGTTAAGACATTCTACTGCTGCTATCGCCTTCACACTGCACCAATTTTCATTTGACTTCCTAGAAAAATATTAACAAAAGACATCTCACAGTAATTAAGATCCATTTAAGCACTTTGTTTGAGTCAACCTTTTCGGCCGCGCCCCCTTCGTGCCCCCGAGAGTACTGCACAGAAGAGTCCCAACTTTCCTACTAGCTGGTCGTTTATTTAAATTGTTTATGGCATTGGAATGTGGTACAATGTTTATAGCGGAAGGAGAATACAATTTTGCTTTAATATTTAGGAATAAGGAGTGCAATCTAGCAAATAGCGAAGTGACGAGTGAATGACACAAGCAAATTATCCTGGAAAGCGTACGTATTGAAATTGGAACTCGGTGAAACTCTTAGCGAAGAACTCTTCCGTTCGAACTACTGGTCTGAAAGAAGAAGAAGGTGTGAGATCACATATACCCTTGCAAGCTATATTGGGGTGTCAGGTCAGAGTCTGCCCTTTTATTTGAGCCTCAGAGAGTGATAATACGCACCCACAGGGTACCGCGCTGTTTAAGGTTATCGAAGCAAACCCATAGGGTGTTGCATAACTACACAGTTTGTGCTGTGAGTGGATTGCTCGGGCATAACCGATGATGTCTTCGTAGGCTTAACCGACGTCGGGTTACAAAAGCCGCTTCTCATCTGCCGTGTGGCATTCATTCGCTTAGCAGCATCTCCGAATTCCCACTCCTAGCTTGGTGAAGTTCTTGGCAGATTGTCTCTCCATTCACGCTGTCCATTACTATAAGCTGTTCTTCATCTCTTGTCTCCGAAATGCCACACCACCGTTGAGGTGCATTCCTTCTTTCTTTCCCTCTGAACGTGGCGCATACACTTCCACGACTTCCCCAAAGGCTATACAACGAAATTTGGCAATGTATTTAGGCAAATATCCGACTCATTTCGTACAGGAGACTTGTCCCATCAGGTGGGAAGTCAAGGGTGCCACATCAGTTAACTGACAAATGTCAGTTTCGTGCTTCGTGGCTACGGGCAACTGCACGCACATGCTACGTGCCTACGAACTCGAACAAGTAGCAATAACAGGGTGGGAACATTTTTAAATTTCTGCGTAGACTACTTACGTGTTTGCAATTACATTTAAAAAGTTGTAACTTACACTCTACTGCCTTAATTAAGTAGTACTGACTAATCCGATCCAGATCCTGAAATGCATACAGAAATATGGTGAAATCAGTGATCATACAGGACGCATCTATAGAGTAACCCTGAAAATGCAAGTGTTTTGCAAAGAAAGAAGGAAAGAAGGAATGGAACAAGAAGGTGTGATCACCTTTGCAACACTTTTCGGTGTTCCTCAGTCTGACAAAGCTGTATTGGGCTCTGGACGAATCTCGAATCTGCAACAGTTCAGGAACACTTGATTACTCTTCAAGAACAAATTCGCACACAGCTATTCATGGGGCGAGATAGTTGTGAGTTAATGCTTGCTTATGCATATTGTCAACTCAGCGAGCTAATGAATTCTGCAATATTTCTGCTCCACTGGAGCTTCTCAGAGGTGGAAGCAGATGCTGGTGTGCCCATAGGCGGTGCTTAAGTGGGATAGCGACAAGAGATCCGATCCAAAAGGACCTAGGATCTTCGCATTGTTGAAAACCCTCAGATTGGATTCATCTTGGGCGAAAATGCGTGAATGGGACATCCACTTCGATTTGAATGCCAAAAGAAAAGTGTTTCACAGGGTGGCCTCTTAGAGGCACATTTCAGCCATCCACTCACCTCTCTTTCTGTCGGCTCTCTAAACTTTCTGAGAAGTAGAACATCCTTCTTCTCCATGGTGTAGGCTAAATTGGAGGGACAAAAAAGGCAATGGTGGTACAAAGGTATTCACACAATTTCAATACTGCGCCTTGGTTCCCAAGTGGTATAAACTTACGAACTAAGACATTCCTTGGTACTCTAGTCTTTCTCAAGTATACCACATCGTTGCTAATTTCTCTAGTTCCTTTAAAAAAGGAAGAAAATTAAACAATTAGATTTGACTGCTGTATGACGATTCATAACGCCTTTCACCAACATGGGGGCTTCTTCCTTCAAAGCTGCATCACCTCCGACCTCCTGCCCCCATCCTCAGAGGCTACAGGGTGGAACACATCACTCACCAAGAGGGGAATCGCTTTCACACAGGCGCTACAGTGATCGTTTACTACTACTACTACTCCCGCTGGGGGTTGAATGAGTTAGGAGGAGGGTCAAGCACAGCGACAAACACACCCAACGTGTCCAAATTGCTTCAAGAGCAAAACATTGTGCCCTCATCCAATGGCAAAGTGGCTGGCGACGCCTTAGGACATTTAAGTATTGTTTATAGTCGCATATAAGATGCAAAAAAGCCATCCAGTTTACAATTTATCGGGAAAAACCAGTGGTAATAACAACAATGATTGCAAAAAATATTGACAGATTTACCCAAATTCGCACTCCTTTCTACAAGTGTACCATCGGATCCGGATGAGCTAGCTAAAATCGGTAAGAAAACCACGAAAATCACCAACAAGAAAGTGCGACGATCTACTGCTACTTAAATGACTAAATAAGTAGCGTGGTGCACGCACCCAAACAAAGGTCTTAGTCTTTGTTACAGAATCGTGATTTGAAAAACGTGCTACTTGTTCAAAGTCTCATAAAGACAATTTCCTCACACGAAGAGTCCTCCCTGCGGTGTGATTCACCACCCGATCCTTCACCGACAGCGGTTCGTTCAACCAAGGTCGCAAATCTGTCGGAGCCCGAATCGTTTGAGCTAGATCCACTCACTAAAAGTTAGGGGAAAAATAGAATGACCACAAGCTTACTTAATGTTAGCGCACTGTGAGAAGAAGAAAATACAATTATTAGATGTAAAAGGCGCTTTTACCTGAGGTCGTTCTAAAGTCGCACCTCTTGTATAGCGTTGGTTCATAGCCGATGATATAGGAGCCTAGAGGGTGAGAATCAACATTCTTTTGGTTCGTTTAAGGAGCTCGACTTATCGGCAGAAATTGCATGTTTGTCCAAATTATCCACCAAAGGAGTAGAAAAAAAGGATGAGACAAAGTTTCTCAAAAGTATGCCTTTACAGTGAATTGAGTTGTCTTCAGGTAGGACCACCTTCCATCGAACAAGCAGTCATAACTACATTTTATTAAATTCTCGCTAAAAAGAATTTTGCTACTCCAAGTGTAATGAAAGCTCGCCATCATCTGGCTTTTTGTATTTGCGAGACTTACTTCTCAGATTTCTTGCAAGCTCGCCTAAAAACGAATTATAAAAATAGTTCTTTAATGTCAACTACTAACACTCCTTCAATTCATGCAACAAATTTGGGCACATTCAGCCAATCCTTTCAAATGTGTCACCATTACAACTAAGTGTTCACTTGGGGTGCGAGAAAATGGCATTGATGCATTCTCTGCTATGGTAATTACCAGTTTATGAATTCCCCAGAAGCATACTTCAAAAAAGCCCGCTATTATTGGAAGAAGCGCATTACCTATGTCCGAGCTGCTGACGGTCCTCGTGGTAAATTCATCATACGGAGTGTAGTTGGACCTGAGGAGGCCTACTCCTACAAGGAAACCGGATATTACAATCTCATCTCTAGCAACTCTCACTCCCGTCATTTATTCTTCTCATATCACATCAAGTACTCCTTCCATAGGCATTTGAACAAAGCTACTGTCCATAAGTACTAAGCATTAATTTATGCATTTGGGACTGTCCTAGTGAGTTAATTTTTTGGATAATTAATGAGGCCCTCACTCGTTGCTTGCACCTCTGGGATTCTGTATGTTCGTCGACTGCTAGTGACCGGTTGGTAGCTCACAACTTTCACGTAGTTGCCTGCAAAGTTGAAAGTGGAAAGCATTCACCTTTTTCTTTCAAAAGAAGGACATTAAGGACGCGGGATGTACTTACTTCTCGTTGTTCTCTCCAGATTATCGACCAGATTGTTGTCCTCTGAGCCTGCCTTTTCACCTAAAAACATTTGCGCCAGTTAGTAGCATTAGCACTACACACGGCATTCAGGCGTACTGCTTCTGAGTGCCCGTATCTTCCAAATTAAACTAGTGTGCTGTGCTTAAGCGTGCAACTAACTAGGCAGGTGCCTCAAACTCCGAATTTTGCACAGACAGCTTTGTGATAGCTGCAAGCAGACTTAATCAAGCATGCAGATGGAATGCCACTTCGTATGCATTTAAACTTAAAAATGGACACCTGTGTTATGTTAGGTGTAGAAATGACTTACATTCTTGCCTCTCCTCGACAAGTCGAAGCGTAGGGGAAAGCAGCACCCTTGACCCACCTGGATTGTTAAACAAAAGAAAAACAAGTATCCGCATTCGATTTGCGGTTTTGGTAGTGCTAATGTTCTACTCTAACAGCTCCAAAGGTGGTGTTTGCAGTGGTAAAAGGTGATTTTCATTTAAAGTTTTCCAAATGTACTTAAAATGATAAAAAAAACTAATTATTGGTACTTCTGGGAGGCAAGTACTCAGCACAAATGGATTCTGCTGTTTACGATCGTTAGGGAAAATGGTTATGATTAACGAGTAACGTCTAAAGAGCACAAACCATCTGTCTGGACTTCAACTGTCGTAGTAGGAGCTGCAGAATGCAAGACGGCGTAGCCTTTAGCTTAGGACTTCATTAAAATTCTCAAGATCACTTAAGAAAGCAATTTGTTCGATATGAAAAAGGCCGTCTTCCAGGACAGACAAAGTAAAAGTTAAGATTTACGCACCTATTTCCAATTGCCTAACACAAGCGACACCACAACAACCCACGTTTTTGTTTTTGCCGCGCCTTTTTAAACTGTCTATGCGCCAATAAAGGTTCAGTGGACAAAAATGGGCGTTTTATTGAAATGAAACTAAAAATTATGTGCGCGACATTTATCAAATACAGGAAAAATTTTAAAAAACGATTTTGGATTTCATTAGTTTACTTTGCTTTTCTAATATTCTTTATACTATTGCTCGTCACAAGCTAATTATGAAACAAAAAGTGTAATATGTAGCTTGCTTTAATAGAGTTAAAGTTTGAAGTCCACAGAGCAATCCCTTAACCCCCTGTTGACCGTTGGACCAAAAGTTTTATATCTGTTGTTCACAGTTGATTTTACGGCTAAACTGCCTCTTTGGGAATGTAAAAATTCCGTCTTGCTGCATTTATACAACTGAGGTAACGGTCTAGCATACAATATGTCGTCTTTCTGTCCCAACGCGTAGGGTTTTAGCAGAGCTATGAAACCACGACCTTCCACATCTTTGCAATAGGCTTCATGGGCCGCAAAAATGGCTTCAGATGACACGTTGCATGCTTTAACGTTTAGAATTCATTTTGTCTACCCTTACGCGTCATTGTCGATTTTTGGACTTGCAAGATGGTCTCAGAATGCAGTTACTAATTACTGTGATTTCTGATCAATTCTTACCTGTTGTCCTTGCAACAGTTACAGTCTGAGTTTGATCTATAGCAAAAGATACAGTAAATGAGTTGAATCCCCTTCGTGTGACCAAATAAACTATTGCTTTATTTAGGCAATCAAAACCACAAAGCACAACAGTTTGGGTAAGGACGCGAAACTTTTTTACTGATTGCCCTCATAGCTTGCCTTGAGCTGCTCTATATCAACGGGCTTTAAAGTACAAGATATTAACGACGAATCGTTGAACTTATTGACCAGTAGATATTTCCAAGCTAAAGTGCATCTAAAATTACTGCACAGTCCTGATTTTATCAAAGAGGTGAGGTTAAAAATAAATCTGAATAAATGACAAAAATCTCACATCCCCTACCTCGGGAAGTAGAATCAGACGATGAGCCTACATAACAATAGTAAATCATTTAAAAATGAGCATTTCCAACTTTCTGCATGCCAAGAGCTAAACTTTGAATGGGTTTTCCTCTTTAAGGCTAAGAATTCACATGTATTCCTTTTAATATAATGACTTACTGGATCCATCCACACTTTCAGTGGAACGAGTTTGGGCACCGTATCGGACTTGAGCTTCTGGAATTTGCATTTGAAAGGCGCATTATAACTTTTTAATGATTACATTGGTCTTGAGCAAGAAATTAAACTTTCTCGTGGATATTTTTGACAAGCAAAAGCACGGATCAAACATCCTAACTAAAAATTATCCAGTTATAGACATTAAAATATACATATGCAGGAAAACCGTACCGTTTATAACAACTCGTGGCACCTTGACTACGATATTTCTGAGGTGAAGCGGTGATCTTTGGGTAGTTCTCGTGACCGTCGTTAATACTGAAGACAACACAACAATTCATGTGATCCAGTCTGAGAGACCAATTTCGAGAATTGGTAAAACAATGCGTTCAACTTACCCAACAAGCAAGTTAATCACACATTAAATTAGACTCATTGTTAAAAGCAAACGAAAGATCGGTGTTCTAGGATTGAGCAAACAGCTATATTAATTTGAAAACGAAATTGCAACTGATTACTGTAAATTTTGTTCCCGACAAAGCAAAATAAACAATTTGGAACTTTAAAAATTGTGAGCGACATCGACGGATTTGGTGTATTATGACTGTTACAGGAGCGTAGGTAAATTATTTTACAATAAACATTTATTTTGATGCACGTATTTCGCTTCGCTATAAATTACCCTTGCTCCTAACCTTTCAAAATCTAAATTTTGAATGCAAGAGGTTTATTATGTTAATGCTATTTTTTTACAGGAGTCTACGAGCCCTTCTGATCTTGGTACAAATCCAGCTAATGCACATACGAAAACATCCCACATAGGTTATTGTAATTAAAGCATGTAGAAGGAAGGTTTGGTAGTCTAATAACGCTGACATGGTTATACTTTAAAATCCATTAAATTTTAAGTTTAGTCTTACGTAAAAGAATACTATAGCCTTATTCTTTCGCGCATTTCTGTTCTACATCACTATCAATTTCTAGGGTTAGAGAGCAAATAAAAAGACAAGCCATTATAGAGTTAAAACCATTTCGGTGTTTTTTGTGGTTTGTTTTTTAACGCCCCATTATTGTAATGAATTCCTGAAGGGCTTACTATCAGGACTTTCGGCGGCTGATTCAAATTCCGTGTGCTCTATGAGGGGGAGTCTCCGATATTATTTCAGGTCTGAACGGTAATGCTCATTCGGTCTTAGTTAGTGATTTGTGAGGATGCGGATGTTCTTTATTTAGCGAGATTAGGTTGTATCTTAGTAACATAGCTATTTTTGGGCACGTTCCGTTGCTCGTGTTAGTTAAGCTATTACAATGTTATGCTCTACCGCATCCTTTTTTCTTTGGGGTGTATAAGTAAGACCGTACGAAAACTGCTCCTTAACTGTTTGTAGCTTGGGATATGTGCTATCACTTTTGCATTCGTCTCAGTAACTGGAAATTGGTCACTCGACTTACCATCGTTGCCGTTGGTATCTCGTAGGAGCCCACTACGTTCTGTGCAAAAGAGGTATTAGGTGTAAGGACTGGAGTCTTGTTGCTTCATCTATTTTTGATATTTTTTCATACAATGTGTAAATGAATGGAGGGTGGGACGTGAAAGACTTAACAATTCAATGTAATAGGTGCTGCTGCCAATTGCATGGGTAATGAGCTCAAATTATAATTCCATCTTGCTCTAGACTGACTTACCGATTCTGATTTGTTGGTTTGCTGCGTGACAGGAACACGAACTCATTATAAGAAGTGCTAAACCGCGGCTGCATGGCCGAATATATACTACCCTCATCGCAGCCGATCCGGATCACCTGAAGACGGCCAATCAAATGACGCTCCGCGCTCGCATCATATGCCATCTTTTGTCTTGCTGAATGTGTACTCTTGACTGTAGTAGATTTATTTTTTTCTGAAAAATTAGTTATGACTAATTGTTGGTCGGATGTAACACTTGGAGTCATGTTGAGAAAATGTGATTGTACTCTTAAAATGAGCTGTTAAACATTTAGAAAAGTACTGGAAATGCCTGTAAATATAGAAGACATTTTCATGCTTGTAAGTGTCGGAAGTCTTCTACAGGCTCTTCTTTTCTCAAGTACTGTGGATATCGCACATTTTTGCTCTAACTTTTTCGCTTTTGGATCGGCCAATACTACAACACCCACAATACGGTCAGGGGCGAACGAATAGCCACAAACAGTCGACAAGAGTACCGCTGGCATTCGGTTGGCGTTCACGTATGCGAACACTGCTGATAGTGACGTGGACTTCGAAGTTGGCTTTCTGATTTCTTTGTCATGACCTCGGAAGTGCACTCACTAATCCCTGTCTGATTCCTGGAACAGACTTTGATGCAGTATCATGGCAAACTTTTTCAGGCTGAGTTTTTGGGAAAGACTAACTTAATGCAGAGAAACCTTCTTACAGTTGCCGTCGTGACATTTTCTACCCAGTCTCGTCTATAATAACAAAAGTTTTGACGTCTACGCCAGACGGTGTAGCCTCAATGCCACAGAAGAGAGGATTTTGTCGCAAACAAAGTGACTCATTTTTTGCTTTTATTGGGTGACTCCACTTCTAAATTGGTTTCGCCACAACTTTGTTGTGGACATAGGTTTCCTGTACGGTGGGGCGCCATCGCTTCCCCCTAGCCCAATACAAGTAGAGATTGCCGAATCGAGGTGGCTTTGAGACTGAGTACCTTTTTACACGTGGGCTAATTCTCTCACTGACGTCCTAGCCGTGATGAGCGACCCGGGTGCTTGGAGAAGCAAAACGAGTACGTTGGTCCCCGTAGGATCCGATCCCACTCGGTGGGATGGCACTTGGACCTTTCGGATCTCCTGCACATTAGTAACACGTGTTTCACCACACTTCCTGTGCTTCTCATTGCTCCATGAAAGGCGAGAGACTTTACATCGCTCAAAACACCCCAAATTCACCACGATTAAGAGTGCCTCCGTCATCTCCCGTGATCCCTCGATCTCATATTTGTGTTTAACAGAAGCAATTGACAAAACAGGCGTTCGCGGACAAAAGATATGGGTGAGACGACCATCGAACGAATTAGGAGTGCCAAATATGGATAAGTGGAATCCCAGGAGTGAGTAGCCAGGTTGGGGAGAGGATACTACCAATATGTAATCAATAGTATTTCGCCACATTCTCTTCAAACCAATTGCAATCAAAGCACCAAGCTGACGGCCACGAACATGTACATCACAAGCTTTATCACACTCGCCATGCAACATGCTAGTCGCATTTTTTGTAAAGGAGTCAGTCTACTCTCGTGGATTAGCCAAGTGATTTAATCATCTGGTCGAAAAAAACATGTTCCTGATTGACGTGAACAAGCACCGAAACCTATGAGTAAAATGAAGAAGAAATAGGAACATGAAGATTAAAATAGTGAATACTTTACAAGAGTTCTGAGATAGAAATGGGAAAACAACTTCAATGAGAGGGAACCATCGGCACGATATCACAGCCAGTACTCAGACAAATTCCTCCTCCTCATGCAGCGTTATAAATACCTTTCTCCACCTGATCACAAATTTTTCGCAGGCGAGCGTTGAAGAATTCGAAGTTAAAAGGCTGATTTGGTGCATAGAATGGATTCTTTAGCACATAGTCAGTGTAGGCTTCATATATCAGCTTTAACGCGTCACGAGCCGTGTTGGGGATGCGAGAATCGGTGATGAGAAGAAACTTGGTACCAGTAATGGACTCGTAGCAGTGTATGCGAGCTTCCGGGGTTTCAATGGTCTGGATACCCGACGGTTCAATAGCAGCACCTGACTTAGAATTTCCCATGTTCTCTGCGTTGACGGGGCACGGAGTCAAAACGCGAGCCATATGATGAATAGCTTGGAACATACTAGCCACTGTGATCCGATCGTTGGGCCGCAAGCGAGGTGTCCCAAGACGAAGGGTGATGGGAAAATTAGACGGATTACCAAATAACTATAAAGGAAAGTTTAACATAGCCAAACTGAAACAAACTTCTAAGATGTCTCGACCATCTTCTAGAACAGTACCGTTTGCAGCGACTCCATTGACAGCGAGAACACAATAGCCTAGTTTGATGTCATCGGTGGCACCAAATACAACAGCAAGTCTACCGTCTACGTTCTCAAAAACAAACGATAGTGGGAAAGAAAACGTTCTTTCCAGTTCAACTGCGGGTAATGTGCGATCATAGTACATCTGAAGCGAGCCAGACTCGCTAATTACATAAACGGAGTAAACGCTCATTACAAAAGGTTAACCCCTCCAACCCACGCAAACAACCTTGAATTTAGGGGAACCACCTTTACATACAGCAATAGACAGAGAATAGGTAAATTAACAGCTTTTAGGCACTAATATCGTTTTGAAAAGGCCCCTGAATTGCGCACTGCCAACATGAATAAAAAAGGATATTACCAGCTTGTGGTCTCCTGCGATGCAACTTTGACTGGAATTTTCATCCGAATTGCACAAGCTTACAGCATTGCTTTTTGCATAGATCATAAGTTGCAACTATAGTTGCTACTGTTCCATGTTGGATAAGGCACGAATGGGAATAAAGTTCATCATCGAAGTTGTTCTCAGCCATCGTATCAAAAGCCGGATAATATGAATGTGTACTAACACAAGATAAAACCACTAAAGTCTAGACGAATGTGCGTAACTGTTCTTTGGCAAACGTTTTTCTGAACGTCTAAAGTTTTGTCATGTGTAGCAACAACTGTGCAAGACGTTTGAACGTTATCGCCTGATGACTTGCACATCCCACCATTGTGAGTGACAGAAAGCTTTGCTTGCTTTTACTACAAAAAATATTGCTTTTGGATAGTGCGAATTTTCAGTTCATGATAATATAGCTATGTTTTTGAACACGACGTTGTTTCGCTTTACCTTTTTCTGCATAGTGCCCTTGTTGATTCATATAAATCGGTCTCGCCCGTTGAGTGGCTCTTGTCGTTATGCTATTTAATTTCGAGAATGTTCACCTGAAGGTACCATTCTCTTTGGTAATTTAGGCTTTTAAAAATCCCCCAAACATCTTTTTTACCAGTAAAGGTTTCGACAAGAGAAATCCATCTGAGTTGTAAACATCATTATTCGAATTGTGATTTAAGCTATGGCGTAATGCACGCTATTTCTTTTTATCTCCAAGATTGTGGCGGTGTCTGCGGGAGCTTTCTCTCTGTATTTAGTCAAGACAGTCCTTTGGGATCGCTACTGCAGACGTGCTGTGGATGCCAAAAGGGCCGCAAAAATCGCAAGCCTTCTAGAGGCTAAGTCAAAATTCTCCTCTTACCTCCGGCAACATCCTATTGTAAGATTGATTTACCGAATATCAGATTAAAATGCATTGCTATGATTGTTCCCATTTAAATGTTTGCAATCTTTTACCAGTCCCAAGACGATGTTGATATGATCACAAAGCTTCCTCTTCCTGAACTCATCGAAAAACTTAAAAAACAAGAACTGCCTCCAGCTTACGTTCTCCTGGCCTACCAGCACAAAGCCTTTGCAGTTGATAGGAAAATTAATTGTGCAGTGGAATTCCTGTATCCCGAGGTTCGTTATCCTTTTCCTTACAAAGGCACTTACAACTGCTTGGTTAATTTGTTGTTTATTTATTCATTGGTAGCTCAAGGATGTGAATCTTAGTGGGCCACTTGCTGGAGCTCCGGTCAGTTTGAAGGAGTGCATTGGAATCAAGGTGAGATTTGTCCCTTCTAAGTAAGAGACTTCTGACTTGTCTTTTCCTTTCAAATAGGATGAACGTCAATTTTTATCCATTGTATGTGTATTTCTAGGGGTTTTAAGGCATTTTCCCATCCTAATAGGGTCTGGATATTTGCTGCGGGTGCACCTGTTATGTGGACATGCCACAAGAAAGCGACTCTGTAGCCTTGAAATTAATTCGTGATCTCGGCGGCGTGCCCTTTGTTAGGACTAATGTCCCGCAGACTATGCTAAGGTAGGCTATTCTCGGTAATCGTTTTTAAAATCCAGCTCTCTCCCCTAGGTAAGATTTTTTGTCACAAAGTGCATCCGAGTCACATCGGAATTTGATGGCTAACACGCCTAAAGAGCTAATTTAAAGCACACCATTTATTTCTTCACCAAGACTCCTCACTTTGCATGTATTCTTTTATCCCATCGTCCACCTGATACCCCCAAAGTATGGATAGTTTCAATGAGACGTTTGACATCCTAGGATAGGTCACTTTATTTCGCAAACTCCTTCAGATGCTTTGATTCGAGGCCTGAAACAGTGCGCTTGATGTTTTCACATTTGACGATGCGATCCATATAACCCCGAATCCCTCCTTTGAGGGGCTTTTTTGATCTGACTGCCTCTTGTGTGAACATTGCTAATTCCTTTCTCAACTTTTAAAGCACCGAATGCAGCAACCCAATCAATGGAGTGACCTTGAACCCACTAAGAACTGACCGCACTCCTCACGGATCGAGCGGAGGCGAAGCGGCTCTCATAAGCGCGTATGGCTCTCCCCTGGGTTTGGGTACCGACATTGGCGGTAGCATTCGTCTTCCTGCTGCCATGTGCGGTGTTGTCGGGTTTAAACCGACCACTGGACGTCTTAGGTTAGTTTGATGCGCCACCTCGTCGCGTCTCCTCCCTTGTGCCCACTTCATGGCGTTTTCTTCTCCCCACTTTTAGCGCTCGTGATGTTTATACATTTGCGACGGCAAAGATCAGTAAGTAAGGCGTTTTCCTATCCCATCTCACACTTGGATTTGCCAATCTCCCTCCAGAAATCACCCTTTACTTGTTCTGGAACGCTCTAGCGTTCGTTAATTTTCCACTTTTAGTGGCATTTCAGTCGTAACCTACTCACCACCTGTTTTTGTTCATCCCTTTGAAGTCGACGTGAATTTGTTATTGAACGCATTTTTTCATGTAATTTAATAGGATTTTCCACTGTTTAGTAAACCTCATGTCACTGACTTGTTATAACCTGTAGGGGCTTGTCCAATCCTTGTCACCGTTTGTGTACACCAATTCTGCGCTATGGATGATACCATCTATCGTCCCTCGCACCACCAATCACCTGTTTTACTTGATGAACGACCTTCGAGCTAGTTACAGGCGTTTCTTGGGTGTGGCACCACAATATTGCATCCCTTTATAACCGGAGAGTGTCTCCTATTAAGGCTGGGTTCCCTGAGCCCCTGTGTTTCAGCGCTTGTCGAGCAAACACCCAATTCATCTCCAGAAATCTACTGATAAACTTCTTTGCTTGCAAAAAGCATAGCATTTCACAAAAGTCCTGATGGCTGTTCGAACAGGAAGGACATATGACATGTAGCTCTGTGATGTCAGCCTCAGGTCAGGAAATTGAGGTGTCACATATACGTGACGCCGGTAACCAACATCACTAATCAGTTGAGAAATAACAATCGCTGATCTAAGGCTTATCTGCTTATCAATCTATCTCATTACTAACCTTCAAAAAGCCATAGTTGTTGAGATATGAGGTGAGTAATCAAGAATGGGAGAGGAATGAGTTGGCTTGAGTGGATGCTTGGTTGGAACTAAATGGTCCACCCTCTTAACAACTTAAATGCTCTTAGCACTTGAACAAGAGTGATTGAAGTTGGCATAATGTGTTCTGTTTGAATTTTGCAGTTGCTCCAACCTGGGGTCCCATTTGTCGGGATGTAGCGTCGTGTCAATTGGTCATGGAGGCACTATTCAATGCTCCTCTTACACGCACCCTCGATCCTAAATGTCCGCCTGTTCCCTTCCACCAGGTGAGAAAAAAAAAAAGAAACGAAAAGTGACCCTAACACACGGCAACCACTGGTTATTCCTTCTTGGTAGATTCCAAAAGGTCAACGTCTCCGAATTGGCTACTTCTTGAGGCTGGACGATTTAGTGCCCGTGCCGGCGGTTCGTCGTGCCCTCCTTAGTGTTCGTGACAAACTTGTCGCACGTGGTCATGAGGTGCGTCTTTATGCCTCCACTTGTAAATTCTCATGATAGGTGTAATGTGAATGTTGCCTGGAGGTTGTTCGTCACCGATCTAAAAATTGTTTACTCAAAAAGTGGTGGTGCCTGTCCCTCCCTTTGTCTTGGGAGACATTTTGGTACCTCTAAGTCCTGAAGAGGTCCTTTAAAGCAAACGCACGCACATTTTCCAGGGGTATGGAACTTAGACTGGGCTGGGGTGAATCACTCCGGATAGAGGTGTCACTGATAAATGTACTGTGCGTTTTGAGCCTTTGTTGACATCAGGAGCTGATACTGATGGCGCCTTTCACTACCAGTAGTGTCGCCGCAGTAGCCTCCCACTTTAAATGTAGTTGTAAAATTAAAAATTTAGCCTTGATTTGAACACTATTACTTTGGGGAGTGGTGAGGAGCTATTTTGGGTGTCTACAGTTGTAGCCACGATCCGCGCCACATACTCCTTTTCTATGATTTGAGCCGGGCATCGTTCATCGAGTCGCCCAGCACCATTGTCAGCAGGCATCCCGAACCCAAGGATACCTACAGAGGAACGTCTGGTCGACACGGAACTTGCCGTGATGGGAATGTCTTCAATCTAAAAGAAAAAAAGACCTTCTACACGATTTTGCGGAGGCTTTAACTGATAACTAGAATGAAAACTTTTGCAAGAGTCGTTTCCCTGCCAGGTCCCTTCTGATTGGTCCATACCAAGGTCACTCGCTAGACGGTCTTTGTGTCTTAGGTAAAAGAGACGTAGGCGACTATCCTGCCTCCTTTGCTCACTCATTATGCCGGAGATGAGGAAATCTTCATTAAAACCATGATTTATCGCAGCTTGACAGAAGGTGGGGGATTAGTGCGAGTGGCTCTAAGCCCTTCCATGTGTAATAACAATGTGGAGTGGAAGGGATTAAGCATTTGCCCTTGCTTTTCAGCTGGTTGAATGGACTCCACCCTTCACAGGGAAGGAGTACTTTGACATCTTTATTCGTGGTATCTTCCCTACTGGTTGTGAGTCTCTAAAACGTCGCCTTAATTATGACGAACTTGATCCTTGCATTCGGTCTATCTACCAATGCGCCTGTATGCCGTGGTATCGACGCTGGTGGCTCCAAATGAAGCTAAAGCTCGTGAGTTTTCCTTTTTTAACTAGCAAGGTTTCGCATTTGACCGCGAATGCTGTGAATGATCTCTCACATAGGCCGGAAGGTGGGATATTTTGGCGGTGGTCAAAGCAGTGCGTGGATATTTGGGTCCCTCTGATCTGGAATCCTACATCGCGACACTTAAAGCCTTCCGTTATCGAGTTATGGACAGTCTCCGCGCCTCCTCCATCGATGCGCTTCTCTGTCCTGTGGCTGGATTTGCTGTGGCTTTGCCCATCAACCCCTCCTACTCCAGCACCGGTATGCTGGTCTTCCAGAATCTGGCCAACACATTGAATGCTCCGGCTGGATGTATGCTGTCGGGATGTGTTGTGGAGGCGCGCGATATTGAGGTGTTAGAACAGGCAGTAAATGGAGTGGCAATTAAGTCGGCGATGGATGAAGAGGAGGAGAATTTCTACACGGGTTATGGAGCGCTGTCTACTATCCATAAAATTATGCTTCCGGTGAGTCACGACTCGTCCTATAATTGCGGAGCTGTTAGTTGGAAGCCAACCAATCAGCTCGTAGAACGGCCGTTTTGGGAGTTTTGAGGAATATGAATGCATTTTTTAATTCCCTTTCCTCATTTTTTACAGCTTCAACAGGGAACAGAGGGACTACCCATTCCAGTTCAATTTGTGTCACTCCCTTGGCAAGATGAGCTCTGTCTGTTTGCCATGCAAGAAGCTGAATTGGCTGATCACTGACCTAGTCCACCTTAGAGGGGTTCGCTTTGCTCTCTCTCTCTCTCTCCCTTGTACCAGCTTATCAATGCCTCAATAGTAAAATCACTGCTAAACTGACACGTGTTATTTTTGACTGGGGCTAAGGATCCAGACGCTGGAGGAGGGAGGAGGGGGAGGAGAAGTCGCTCGAGAAGGTTTGTATCCAGACCTTAAACCGCCTACTTTGCATTGGACTTTGATCAAAATTGTGAACGCCAAAAAAGAGAGAAGAAGTTTTTAGATGTCTGTCATCCACGTGGCACCGATCGATAGATGCGGAACCTGTGACACCTTGTCCATTAACCTCTGACAGATTCAGACGCCTTGTTTTTGATGGCCATGCGACACGGGACTTTTCCTCCACCACCACCACTTCAACCACTTCCGTCGCCGACAACATCTAATGGCACAAGTAATCCCGCTTCCATGCCACCCACTAAAGGCATCGATCTTCGAGCTAGTCGCAATTCCGACGCAGCCATCTGGAAAGCCGGTCTGGACGTGAGCAAGGGTGAATTGGAGGTGGTATTTGGAGAGTTGAAACCCGATCAAATTGCCAACAAGGTGAATAGCAAATTTCCCGATCCAAATCGTTCCATAATCATTCCTTCACATCAACAACCAGGTAACAGAGGTGACAACAGTGTGACCGAATTGAAAACAGCTTCAGGGATACCTTTTAGAGGGGCTCTGAATAGCTCCAGAAATCAACTTCCAGGCATCAAAAATAGTCGATTCAAGGAGTACCTACAACGCTACTTCCCTCGGGAGAATGTCATAATGCAACCACTGGAAAATGTGATCCGAAGTAAGCTTATATCCTTTCTTCAAATAGTGGTAATTAGACGACTCGATCTTCCATTAGGCTTAGCTTCCGAGACTGACAATTTAATCAGTTGACTTAACGTGTCCGCTACCAACTCGCGCTTTCATGCAGTCATCAGGTGATGCGTTTGTGTGTGTGTGTGTGTGTATACGTCACATATTTGTGACACTGGTAGCAAACACGTTAAATCTTTCCAAAGAAAAGAAAAGGGGGTTGAGGAAGGAATTCATTCAATCTACTTTGGGCTGGAGGTTGAGATTGTAGCTCTTGCCAGGTAGCTAATCCATGGAAGATCGAGTCACCTTTGCCCTGTTCTCCAGCCCAAAGCTAAGAGAACACCTTCTTCACTGTGCAGTATAGTTGAAGCTGTCATCAGCCTCAGCTAATCTGACAGGTCGCCTTCTTTTTCCTTTTTTTTCTTTTCCTTGGAAAGGCTTAAGTTGCACTGATGCAAATTGTCGTCTCTTTATTCCTCCTAGGCGTTCTCAATGAGGCCAGTCAACAGATTGCATCGAGCACGCCGAATCGCTGAATTATTTCCACTTGTCTCACTCCTCTATTCACTGTTTCATTTTGTAATTTATTAAGTAATCTCTTTTTGCTCTCCACTCCTTACCTCTAATAAATTTAGAACAAAAGAGTTCATACAAACTTTACAGCACCGAGGAGGCAGAAGTAGTTGAAGTTGGAGGAGGGCGAGAGAGGGTGGCGAGAAAGTATCTGGTAGAAATAATGGGCTTGTTGATGAAATCGTGTGTACTGGAATGTGTTGTCACCTCGAAGTGTCAACTTGCAGACAGAGACAGACGCTTTCAAGTAATTAGGGGAATCGGTTAGCTCTGTTCCAGCATCGCCTTTCCTTCCCATCCTCCTTGTCTAGGCATGGCAGCCGAGGGTCGCATTGTCTGCAACCCGCCGGTGACCACATGGGATGCTCAAAGGGATCATTCACCCTTTCGGTTAAGTGCTCACGAGCGAGCCATATGCACACCAGCAAAGGCGACGCTTCCACCAACCTATCAGGAGGTTTCCGGGGTGAAACAACACCAGAAGCGGTTCAAAGGGATGCAAAAATTGCATCAATCATGTAAAGACGCCTCACAACAGGCCAATAGTAAGTATGCTTAGTGCGACATACTCCCAAATGAGTAATTCTTAGTTTTTTTTCGCCATAAACTTCTGTGTGTGCGTGTATGCCTGAATAAACAAAGGCAAGGCATAGGTTTGGCGCACACGCATGCATCTCCTGACTGACTACTTGGAGGGTTTCATGAAACGGAGATGATTAGCATGATTTTGCTCCAATAACTGAATGACATGATCAATTCTGTCTAGCCCTTTTAAATTTGGCTTTAAGGTTGTCATGCTTCTACTTATATTGTATCAGTAGCATGCGTCGATCTGCTGTTTACAATTTCAGCTACAAGAGCCGATACTGACAACGACAGAGACCAAGTGCAACCCAAATCTTATTGCTCCACCACAACGCCAACCTGTACATGTGAGAAGGTGCCAAAAGCGACTGGCATCTCTGTTTGTAAGGCTCGGGGTGACTCAGATAGAGTGAATCAAAGTTTGGTTGAAAAATCATCATCTACACCCAACGCATGCAATTGTGAGCATCGATGCAGAAGCAGGGTTCGGAGCGCACTTTCAATGAACTCTTCACCTGCACGTTGTCAACAATCCATCCGTCAGAAATGTATGTCACAAATGGAGATCGCTAGACCACAGGATAAACATCAGAAGAGTCAGGCTTGCGTCTCCACGGCCTCTTCTTGGTTATGCTTATACACTCACCACCTCCATCACCACCATCGCCAGCTACAACAACAAGACCATCAACGTCAACCACAATCTGAAGCAGTTTCAATGCAAGAGGATAAGGCGATGGTATCGTCAAAGGCTACTCCCACTTCCATTGAAGGTGATACTCGGAGGAAAACTCTAACAATAACATTGATTCCAACGGTGGATTCAAGGGGGGAAGGCAAGAAGAGGTGCACTACATCGAGAGTGGCCAATGAGGTTAACGAAATCGGTGATGTCTGTCTGAAGTTGAAGAAATGTGTCGTGTCGGTGCAAAATCGGATTATGGACTCACTGTTGGTAGGAAACACTTGCACAGTTAGAATGCATAGGGGAGAATCGGAAGTGCTAAGGCCTCCGTTTTTCCTTTCAACAGCCTAGCCTTGTCGTGATGGGTAATTTCGGTGAATTTGGCCATCGAGACGAATTTGAGAGGAGGCATCGTTTCAAAAATTTGCAAACAATTGTTCTAGGGACCGCATTCGCTGCCACGCTGAAGAACTTTGTGTCGACGCAATCTTCAGAGCCGACGGGCAGACATCGCGAGCGTGGTAGATTCCTCCTGCTTCCACAGTGGGAGCAAAGATTTTTGGGACTGAAGAGGCGACAATGTCTCGGTAGAATTGTACTTGCCTATGAAGGACCCTCAGGAAATGCCTTTGACTCTTTCATGGAGGAGGAAAAGAGGAGTAAATAGGTAAGTCATTCGTTACTTTTTAAAAGTTGTGCTAGAAGGCTGGTAGTGTGAGAAAAAAAGGCTTTACCCGATGCGATGTGGGAAGCGTCATCATCCAACACCGAAAGACGCATCATCAAATGGCTGTTGTCTCACTGATGAACGTCCATTCAGCATACTAGCCTGTACTTGAAATCTTCTTTGAATCTAAGTTAGCATCCACTAATTCAGATTAACAGAAAGCTTCACAGAAACGCAGATAGCATCACTGAAGTCGGTTGGGTCCCCCTAGTCTCGAGATTCTAAGTTGGGACACACTTGCTACTTACTACCGCGAGTAGTATCACCACATCGCTGAGACAAAATAACCACAGGAGATGAGATCTCATCCTTACTTTCTTTTTTTGCTTTCTTAGTTAATTTGGAAGGCATTGAATACACTATGGTCCCTTCAAGGGAGAGTGACACGTAATGACGCTGCACACCGATGGAATTTCATTTCTGTTCAACCACTCGACTACATGTAACATAGGTCTTGGAGAAGGTCTAGATGTTCAATCACTTGGAATACTCACAACTCATGCATTGTTTCATTTAATTAAAGAATAAATTTTGCCGTTCTCCCTACTTCCTTCCCCTGGACGGTGGATAGGGTAAATCATAGCCTCGAAGCCCAATTGAGGGTTAGGAGAATTGAGGGAATGCCTGCGACACCAGTGGATACCCCTAATTCAGCATTCTGGAAGGTAACTCCTTCTAGCCTAATTCTCAAACACCGCTTGACATCCTGAGGCTCGTGTTGTAGACCACTTTTCCCGCGATTAACGATCGTCGCGCATGGTTGGGTTGTAGACGTTTGGGGAACCTCTATAATGCAAAGAAGGAGACCTCCACGCGCCCACCTTAGACACATTGTCAATGAGAATCTGGGCATCGGGGACACTGTCGCCCTGACTATCTGGGTATGAATTTGGGCCCTACGGAAGGAAAGAACCTGACACAATTTCTTAGTAGTTGGTGCTGCCGATAGTCCATTTCAACGCTAAGACCAATGTTGAAGCTACTGCTCCACTCGACAGTCAACTCCACGCCATTGTTTGCGTGCACACACCGAGTCAATCCATCATCGAGTGACCGTCACATCCCCTTCTGACTCATCCTATGGTAATGGATACCAAAATTGACAAAACCTCTCGTATACCGTCCACGCGGCAGTGAAGCTCCACATCACGCCGAGTCGAGGGGCTCCAAAAACGCAAACCAGTTGACTGGCTTGTAGTGAGGAAGGCTCGTTAAGCAAATCAACCTACGGCTTAGCAGTTTCAAATACCGTCTAGCGCTTGTCTTTAACAACATCCGCAATCAAGTCTCGTCGTCTGGATCCAAGCTATAGGCGATAAACCGTCTTTTCTAAGGCAATACTAACATACTACTTAAAAGCAAAAAGGACTACTGAAAATCAGACGTGACAGTCTGGACGCCTCTATCACATGATCTGCAAGGACACGGTATATTGATTTACCACCACACGCTACTGCTTCCTTCCACGCTTCACGGCCTTTGTTGACGAGGCCATGACGAGCGTTCAATTGCGTAACCTCCCATCCAGTTGCTACGCCCCGCCTGATGGACCGGCGGCTCAGAATGCTGTCGCACTGTTCATCTTCACCATTCCCATGGGTACGTTGAGTCAGGATTTGTTTGTCAATCCCATCTACCGATCAGTTCGTAATACCATCGCCAAACGATGTCACTGTGAGATAGCTGTATTTGATGGCAATACCATGCTTCAGCGTGCACACTCCGGTCCCAAGTCACTTCGAAGTAGAGTACGCAATGCCAATGGCAATGCCTCGATGGGTGGAGATGTCAGTCAGACCTGTGCCAGTCTCCTAATCAACATCACCAACACGCATGAACAGGTGCTATTTGCTCGTGGAAACTGGCTGATTCAGGTGAACTACTTGACAGAGCCCAGTGAACATCATCTATTTCTCAAATTAGTCAATGATTTTGCCACTCGATTGAATAGTTCTGGGGGCTTCAAAAGGGGTGCTGGATCACCTCTAATTAGTCAGGGATTTAAATGTACAACTCTGGTTGCTATAACACATGAAAAACTACGGCAAATCTGGCAGTGCGATCCTCTGGTTCCACTTGACCACTACCAACAACAACAGCAAGAAGTAACTTTGGGTGGAGAAAAACAAAAAAATCACCTTCTAGGGGGGCAACTACAGCAAAAACCGCTGCTGAAACTCAAAAATCCAAATCTACCACGTGAATGGGGCGAATTTCCAACGCTTGAACAGTTTCAGAGCATGGAAGACCTTCAAACAAACATGTCAAGCCAAAATAGGATTGAGGGGAGCCAGAAGACGCCTACAGTTATCCTATTTCAAAATAACATTGAAGATATCACTGCAATGCATGCTAAACCGTACCAAGGAGGAGATCTTTTTCCCGGAGGCTTTCAGAAGTATGGAAAAGTAGTCCATCAGGAGGGTGGAGAGGGCAGAATCCCACCATTTGAAGGCATCATGCCTCTCCTCCGACCAGCCACCGATCACAACTTCAATCATCACATTTCGGAGGAACTGACACTCAGCTGTATTGAATGCGCCCACCACCTGAACGCTCTGGAAGCCGAGGAGAGGAAAGAGGAGGAAGAGGACGACGAGATAGAAGTCCTATTCAAGGAGGAATTCGAAGGCGAGCCTGTGTGTACTCTGGAACAGGAAGTTGAGGAATTGGACAGCCTTGTGGATATGGGGTAGAGGTAAGGCGACCTCTCAACCCCTCGCCTCGCCTCGCCTCCACCTCTCATTTGAGTAATTGTTTTTGCACGATCGTGCCGATTCACTTTGCCGCGCCACGGATCCGACAACCAGGCGCTCTTTACAACTTCAAGTAAAACCACAATTCTGTGATGGAAGATGATCACACTTTGCTTCGCCCACTTTTCTCGTCTCTTTCACTAGGGGTCAAACAGGGGACGGATAAAGGCGGTAGTGGTAGCTTTTGGGTTCACGGGCTTGAGGAGGGAGACGCTGCCGCAACAGCGCCACAATCACTCGTAAGGGCTTCCAAGACGGGGCTACTGTGGTGCACTGCAGGGTAGACGAGGCGGCAACGAGGACGTGATTGGCTAAGCCAGGCATGTAAGAAAAAAGAGACACACGCAGAGGAAGGCAGCACCCAACCGTCTAATCAAGCTACCACCATCGCTCAATTCTTCCCGTCTCCAGCGAATCAGTGAATTACACTGCACACAACATTGCATAGTTCCACAAAAAAAACAGAAGAAACAAACACAACTTCCAACCTACAGCATTCTTGTAGGTCAACTAACAAGACAAAGACAAGACGTGTGTAAGTGGACGACTTTATTTCTGATTACTAAAGCCATAGAACAAAGGCGCTGGGAACATGGCAATAGCGTAGAGGGGGCTCAATTGAACCAACACCACAACCATAAAAGAATAGGCAAGGAGGAAAGAAGTATCAAGATACCATCACAATTGCTATAAATAAAAGTATCAATTCAAATAATTTGGGCTTTGGTCGATTCCACCGTCTCTCAGCAGCCTTGCATGAGTTTGGAGAGAGCAACCACTCGCTCGGCTTGTCGTACCGTTGGCCGATCAATCATGTGACCACGGTAGGCGAAGGCACCGGCG
Source organism: Taenia saginata (assembly GCA_001693075.2). NCBI lineage: Eukaryota > Metazoa > Platyhelminthes > Cestoda > Cyclophyllidea > Taeniidae > Taenia > Taenia saginata. The sequence goes on along the minus strand of LWMK02000048.1, from coordinate 295,665 downwards.
GTGAGAGCTGAACCATCTGTAGTCTTGACATCTGTGCCAGTGGAGGCAGCGGACAGGGTGGTGTGCGCTGCCGCCGCTTCCACCACCTTGGTGGCCCATTCAATTCGCTCGGGACTGGGTGCGTATGCTGCGTTGGCTGGTTCAATTTGTTTCGGATGGATCAACTGCTTCCCATCGTAACCCAATTGCGCTCCAAATTCACAGTTAAGGCAGAAGGCTTCCATGTCTAACAGAAAGTCAAGCACTTAAATCACAAACCTACTGTTTAAGTCCGTCTCTACCATATCGAGACAGGCTAGACCGTAGGCTTTACACATTGTCACTAAATATTGCCTCGCGAATAGCGCCTCCTGACGACCTTGTGAGTGGGTAACACCTGAAAACAAAGTCCGGCTTAAAATCCTCCCATAGCTAGCAGGTTTCAAAATATGCAAGTTAGGCTGTTACCTAGACTGGCACAGTAGTCGTCAGATCCGAAAACCATGGCGACTAGAGGGAGTTTAAGGGTATTTCGAGCCTCCTTGCAAAGCTCCCGCATACTCAACAGACTGCTAGCTGATTCAATCATCCCAATGAGGGATAGATTAGGAATGGGCGCAACTTCGTGTTTTTGAAATATCCGCATTACTTGGGACTCCACCTAACCCAAGGGAGGCAGACTTCAAAAGGCTAAGTGAAGCATACCCAGTGTAGATCAGCAAGAGACTCGGTTTTTGGTACGGAGATGTAGTCCGGCCCCGGCCAAACGCCACCATCGGCCTTCATGGTCTCTGCAGCAGTTGAGAGAATAATATAGAGATCATCTGCAGCCAGACCCGTTGAGGGTGCATTAATACGTAGCGAAAGGCCTCGAAGTAAATAGGTCCGGTACTTATCAAAACCTCGTGCCTGTAGCGACGAAGCGATAGTTTTGCGGGCCAGCGCCTTGCAACACAGTAGGAAAGAAGACGAGGGAGTGAGTCGATGCCTCACAGTCGTGGCGATTTTTACTTTTACAAGAGGTGTGTACACAATTAATCACGTGGGCTTTTTCAGTACTGACAAACCCTCCTATGCCGAGGTGTATAAATGTAACAAGGAATAGTGGCGAGAAATAAATAAAACTTGTACCCAGTGGTCCCCCTAGAGCCTGAACGCTCCACACATTTATGAGCTGATATCCATCCGGCATCAAGTGGAAGGTTAAAGAAATCCCACCTTGTTTTCAGCAGAAACAGCATCCTCACAGTCGAGAACAATGAAGTCCGGAATGGAGGAGGAGACTTGAGTAGTATTACATATATTCTCCATCTTCTTGATCTTTCTCTCCTGATCCCCAGGCACGTAGAGAAAGGAGCGCCATAGACGTTCACTCGGTGGTACTGTGGAGACATTTCTTGACACTAGCCATGTCAATGATCGCTGCATCGATGTCCTCGCAATCAAAGCCCCTATCTGCATGTTGAGATGGAGCTGGAAAGAACAAAAAAAGTCAAATTCGAGACAGTCAGATCGGTTTCAGAAAAACGGAGGATGTTAGGCGAGGCATGGACCCGCTTCCCATGATTTCCATGCAGTTAAAAATCCACATCTCGTTCTTCAAAAGTGACAGAGAAAGTATCGTTCCGGTGATCAAAAAGCAACAGGAGCGTACAATAACGAGAGCAGGAAGTAGGCTTTCTTCCAGAATTCTTTTTAATACTTTTATTTAGCGTTGACAAAAAAAGGACAAAGGAGTGAAGGAAGGGGGTGAATGAGCGGGCGAGAGTAGGGTCTGACTTTAGCTACAATGGTGGCGAGAAACACACGGGAATCAGCGCATGTATACATATGCAGTGGAAGGGAGGGAAAAAAGGAAGGTGAAGGGTAGATGATAACACGTGATGATAATTGTAAAGCGACTGCCACTTTTAATACCAGTATCACTATCCATAAAGTTGGACCATTCGATCACAGCTTGGCGTGGAGAAGCCTTTCGCACGTTCAAGGGCTGCCTCGTCCCGGGTATAGCGAGCTCGATATAACAGGGCTTCCTCTACAATTTGCAAAGAAAATGAAAACACTCAGATGGAGAATCTCTACACCTCTGTAGTGCTCTTAACTTGGGAAAAAGCTGTTTAGCGAGAAACGTTCCAGCCAAGCTGGAAACGTCGAGTTTGTAAAAGCAAAGAACGAGTTTCACCCGGTAAAAACTACATTTGTTTTTCAGCACAACACTCTGTTGCTACATGTATCTCTCCCACGTCTGACAGGCACCTGGGAAGTTCCCAGGCGCAAAAATGTGTCAGAACTGCTTAAGCGTCCTGAGACAAACTAACTTCAAAATCTCCGCACCTCGATATGGACGTCTCTTAAACGCCCGTAGCATTAAAATATGGCTAAGTGACCAAGTGTTCCACCACCGAACCGTGAGGAGCTTGAAGTCGCCTATACAGGTGGGTACCCGCATCATAACACCAGCTTCTAGGTGGATCCTTTGAGATAAAAACGTTGATTTTGTTCAAATGAGCCGTTCCATCATCGGTAGTGTCCATTCACTTTCAAACGCAGCCGTGAGTGGGAGGATATAACCGCTAGAGGTAGCTTGAGTGAAAATAATTGGTAAAAGTTTGCCGCCACACAGCAGGGTAAACAAAACACCCATGCATACATGAATAAAACGCAAAGAGTTCGGACGTGCATCGGTAATCAGAAACTCCGACTAGCTTCCTACCGAACTGGGTAAAAAATAAAATGAAAGACCCTTCAAGGTGCCGCTAGAATCAGAGGGAAATGAGCTTGCCTTGTAAGTCAATTTGATATTAGTGCAGTTACACGAGGAAATTCGGCACATATATACGCACACAGAGAGAGTATGATGTAAAGGAGTAAAAAAAACCCTCCCCCACAGCAAAAACTGTGGCAACCAATTTGCAGTTGTGCTTACACACAGAGAGTAAACAAGTGACTAAATCACACTGACTACAGGCAGACTACCTACACAAACACAGCACACCGATCAAACTGCTCCTATTGCAGCACAGACTTTAAGAGAGCCATGACCAAGGTGTAAGTGGACACAACTCCACCGGATTTGCATCAACGAAAGGCAACTTTCAAACAGACACAAGTGCTGCCGACAAATGAGCGTGATGCCTAGGTATTTAACTACTTATTTTGACACATGAAAGATGGCATTCAAAACTGGTACTCACTCTGTGCGCGCTCCCTAAAACACTTGTCGCGGAGAACGTATAGGTGTTGTTCAAGCACTTGATTTTCTATATGCCGTATAGACCCGTCGTATTCCTGTGCAAAGGTATCCTTCACGTAATAGGGCAAGCTGTGAGCTTGCGTTTGACGTTGTACAGTGTACTTTCTTTAAAAAATGCAAAACAACATCCACCAATCACATATTCAACCGAGTTGATCAGAATAAGGAATGAGTTAACTTACGAAGTCCGCTGAAGACTAAAAACGGGATCTTTGACAAGAAAATTACTGAAGAATGAGAGCCCGAACAGGATAAGAAGTGGTAAAATCTGGATGTAGGCGAAATAACTATTCTGGGATTGGAGGATAGAAAAAGAGAAAAGAAGAGGGTTTTTAGCAACGATAATTTATTTAAAGTACAAATCACAAGATCAAAAATACGTGGGCGCGTATTTGTCTATTTTAGAGACGTAACAACTCCTGTAGGAATTTGCTCATCAGTGAGAGAAGGAACACAAACAGTAAAGGTAGTATTTGTAAAATTGAAAGTTCGCCCTGCGGAAAAGAAAGAAAATCAAGCATCCAGACTAGTGGCAATGATTCACCAGAAGTTGTAACAAGTCTCGGGATCAGAAAGAGCACATGATCTTGTGAATAGATTAAAAGACGCTCCTGAAAAAAGGAAACAACTAACCTCATGATTGGAATCGTGATTTTGCGCGTGTCTCGTGTATCTTACGTTCTGAGCGAATGGAAAGCCACCATTGAAGAACATATTGATAAATTCAGCTAGAGGAAAGATGGTGAGCCATTAACAATACCTACCATCGAATCCAGTGTTGCCATCAAAAGTATAAACACCTTCGTGTCGGCGAGTAGCAGACGAACGCTCCTCATCCACCGTACCGAATTGATCATAGCGACGACGTTTTTCGGCATCTACCAGAACATTGAAGGCACTGCCAATTTTTTTAAAAGCTTCTGTTGCACCGGGAGCCTTATTCTTATCCGGATGATAACGTCGGGCCAAACTAAAGCAGGGTAACAAAACTGATAACAAAAAGCGGTACCTTTTGTAGGCTCGTTTAATATCATCCTCGGTAGCATCTTTAGGAACCCCCAACACAGAATAAAGGTCATGACAAGCCATGATTCGGCGAACAGCTTCGACTTGAGCCTTTGTAAAACTCTTCTCTTCCGATCTTTCTCGTGACCGACGAGATTCTTCGCTTACGGGCTCATTTCTCGAATGACTAACGGATCTGCGCCTCCTTACTTCTGTGTCTCCATTGCTAAGTGATATAAAGCCTAATGCACAATAATAGGAAACCACTAGCTACCGGGAATATCGATTTCAGGGAATAGGGACTTCGCTTTTCTAGCAAATCGTACCGCCTCTGTGGTATTGCCCTTTTTGAAGTATGAGACAGCCCGTTCTACACAGAGAACTGCAGCATCACGATTCGCCTCCATCCGCAGCTTAATATACTAAAAAGGTCTACAGAAGCATTAGAAATTAACTAAACAGTACCACACAAAACCGAAACCACAGGAGGCCCGCTAAAAAGGACCGCCTTAACAAACAAGTGGCATAAACAGTAAAAGAGATGATCCTCCGCAAATAGGAATACAGCAATTTATGATCATTTGAGACCGTTAAAGCCAAAGCACTTAACAAGCCACCTCTAGTAGTAATAATTAACATAAAAGGCCACTAAATAAGTAATTTGAATGTGGGTCATTAATACAATAATTTAGGAGGTTACTGAAGACTCAAAAGTTATGCTGAAGATACATTAACAAAAAAATAGATTAAAATGATTAGTGATCTTGATCTGCATTGCGTATTGAGCGGTTATAAAAGCACTAATGCTTCGCAATTTACTATTTGCTTAAGATCATGGGAAATTCTCATTTCTGCATTAAAAGTTTTTTAAAACACTGAGCCTGAAACTCGCTCTGCACTACAAATATGGGAGCTTTAGCAAAACCATGCCCAAGGGAATTTTCTAAGGAACCACGGGACTTTGTGGTAGGTATTTGCCCACATATGATTAAGGCGTGTTTACCACATCTCATTGGGGTAAAACAGACTTAGCGCAAATCAATTTGCTATGAGTGGGCCTCTTAGGTGCACACTGAAACTCCTAATTTTCCTGACATGATATTTAATGGTACAAATTTACATGTAGCCAGGGTGGGCTCAGCAGTTTTTTTATACTTTATTTTTCTGGAGCAGAGAGCATTGAAAATGGGCATACTTGCTGTTTGATAAGTTAAATAAAATTTTTAGGTCATTTTTGGTGACCTTGGATGACGATTAGACCAGTTTTCGAATTATTTTGATAGTTGTGTTATGGAAATTGATGAGGACTATCCGCTGCACTTTTGTGCATTTCACGGGTTGCCCGAGTTCGAAAAGCTAGTTAGCAATGCAACCGCTAATCAAATAAATAAAACGGACCCCTATGGTAGGATTTTTTAATGAAATATATTCTGCATTAAAGGGAATACCCCAATGCATATTGCTGCAATGTTAAGGGACGAAAGTAACCTCCTTATTGATTTTATACACAAGTTCAGAAATTATAAACATTTTGCTTGCAAAAAAATGTGCACTAGATATTCGTAATTCATCGGGCTGGCGGCCCATTGATGAATTAGTGGCTACCGGCAACGAGCCCCTCGGTAATTCTTGCCTATTTTCTAAATTTTCATTCAAGTTCGACAAGGCTACATTCTCTTTCGTGAGCAGCTTAGTAATAATGGTCAGAGCGCACTTATATCCCAAAAACTATTGCAAATTCCTGATTGTATATTGGATTTTCGATGGGAATTCCGGACTTGGGGTGAGTGTTCCTACCTTACACCCTGGGATATGCTATTGCTTTGTCTTACCTTTCTTTGGCGTGGTGTTTTAGTTCCCTTTCTTGCTCGTCATTTGCCTTCGGATAACTGCAAATTGTTCAAAAAGGGTAATCTTATTAGGTGTGTCAATCCTTTGGGCCCTGGTTTATGCTCACTTCCTTTCCTTTTTAAAAATACCTATTTTTAAGATTCTAATTTCTGCTTTGCAAAGCGCAACATCTCTTGCTGTTATCTTTGATGGAATGAGACAATTTTATTAAAAGAAAAGTAAGTACAACCTCAATACTTTTATCCAAGCAGTACATTGGTTTTTACATAAAGTAGAACCCGGCAAAAGTATTTATCTGCACTGTTTCAGGTCTCGGTGACGCTTCTTTTTGCCTTGCAGACTTGACACAACACTGTTGGATTTTAAAAATCGTGACTGGGTTCGGGGTCAACTGAGCATAATTGTGGATGCGAACAAACCGTTTGAATCTCGCATCTGTCTCATAGATTATGAACATCGAAGCTATCAAATCCTCGATGGAACGGTAATACCACCTTTTTTTCTCATACAAACCGACGAACGGTAGAGTTTACTCGAATTCGCAAAATTTCAAACGGTTTATATCAGCTCCATACAAAAGCTACCTTTAGCCACTGATTCGCCTGTTCTGCCCTTTTTCATCTTTCAGATGACGCGAGAGAACAGTAGTGAATGGCTCAACGAGACCGTTCAAAGCTCTCTCCACATGCCACTCATTCGAATGCACATGGACTTCACCCGACTCTCCTGCAAAAGGGAGACCTCAAAGTTACTCTGGCGAAAGGATAGCACCGCGGAAAGAGTGAGTCATTAACTGCCTCGGTAATTTGGACGTGAGCACGCATTTGAGAAGCTGTATTGCCAGGTCAGCATCATTTATCATGTGCCAATCTGTTTGCCTTTTAAAGTGACCAGAAGGCCCCCAAAATCTTCTGCCTTTGTCTTCAGGATTCAAGATCTTGATGTCTTGTGTGAAAGATAGCTGTCATAGTGATTCTTTGTGTGATATTCTGAATTTTCAACCACTAATCCTCCCCTCACACATGCACGACAGAAGGTCTGAGTCTTGCATCAAAGGTTACAACGCAACTAAAGACTCACAGGCACGTAAAACACACAAACACATTGTTTATTCTTTATGGCTACCTACTTGAAGCCACCCAAAGTGGTTCTCCCACCATTTGTGGTCTTGATGTAGCACACTCTTACGTCTCTCTGTCATAAATCTGCACAGATTTAGGAATTTGAGCTTTTGAAGTATCGGTATTCTGATCACCTCTGAGTTGGAGGCGTTTTGAAGAATTCAGAACTGTGATAGCATCCATGGCATAAGGCAAGGTGTGATTAGTGTCTCAAGTGACCTTACTTCCACACTTGACCCCCCAAAAACGTGGATGAACTTTACAGCCCCTTTTAAAAACCACGCCGTGTTTATCTGGGGTTGGTGAAAGTACAAAGCGCTGCCCTTCTAGTGTACGCATAGATTGTGTCCCTAGATAAAACCGTATTTTAGCTAGAAGTTATGTGAGAAAAGAAGTGAGTCCTGAGCTACTGATAGTGAAGTAATCGAGGAGGGTGAGTGTGTGTGTGTGGGGCTCGCCTTGGTCACTGTCCCACCGCAATCCCCACAATGCGGTCGGTGCTTGCCGTGGGGCTAGGCTGTCCACCCACCGACTGGGAGGACCATAGAAGCGGCACTATGTGTTCGCATAAATCACAATTCCTTAGAAGGCAAAAATTTTATTTTGCTTGGGTCGATTTCGACAGCCTTTCTACACCAACGCGGCCACTTGCGGTTTGGTGGGCGAGGATAGAAGTCAGGATGGATAGGGTCTTGCTTGTCCCTATGCAATGTGCTTCTGGTCTTGGGTGAAGAATTTGTGGCAACAGACCTGGTTCTCTACCATATTTCTTTTGCCTAGGTCGGCCCCTACAACACACAGAATTACTCTGTTAATCACGTCAAAATCTTGGTGAAGAAGCGATCTGAACACCTAACCAAAGAGGATGTACGCTTTCTCACTGCCCTCAATTCACATATCAAACAAGGAACTGTCAACAATGCTGTCAAGGTTTGTCATATGCCTCCTTTTTTGCCCTCCCCCCCCTCCTCCTCCTTTTTCTCCTTCTCTTCTTCCTCCACCTCCTCCTCCTCTCTCCCCCCCCTCCCCCTC
>LWMK02000048.1:255175-279042 GCA_001693075.2 Taenia saginata | reverse complement strand
GGGGGGGGGGGGGAATGAGTCGACGAAGAGCGAGAATGGATGCAATAAACTTGGCGCAATTTCAAAGCGTCTCGATGGGACCCACATCACCTGCTCATGAAGCAGGCACGTAGGCAATGTCTGTGCCTTTCAAACAAACTTGAAGTCGCTACGTGAAACGAATGAGTCGCATCCATATCCATTGCGCCCCAACGAGAATTGAGGTAGCAGACATTGCATTGTCAGTGAATTTGATTGAGGCAGGCACGTAACTACCCGACTGGTTTAGCAAGTGACAATCCCCTCATTGTCATTCAAGCCACTGTTTAGTAGAGTAAAGTGATCACTGCGCATTTTTAAAAGATACCAGACTGAGGTAAATGACTAACTGATTGAATGTCTAACTTACTGGCAGACCTACCGAAGGCTATCCCTTAACTCAGGGTCTTCGAATGCGACTAGAACTCGATTAGGATGAGGTAAAGAAGAAAAATAGTCCCAAACCAGGTAACAGATGTGGATGTATTGCATTTGGGAATTTATGAGGCCTTGTCAACTAATCAGCGTCATTAATCAGTTGATAGGTCAAACGGTTTCTCTGACAGGAGGCGCCGCAGCTAAGCCGTCAAGATCGGGGCCAATAAAATAAAAAAAATTAGGGCAGTGCTATTCAACCATGGAATGTACAGGTAAAAGTGTTATGAAGGGCTGAATCTAAGACCAACTCGTCTATGTTAACAACGATCTCAACCATGACGCTGATAAGAAATAAGTAGTAGGTGCCTCAAATATTATCATAGCTAATTATGAGTTTAACCCATACTACGCATTCTTAACTTCACGAAATCTCCTCAACGCACCATTTTTACCCCTTGCTCCCGAAAGCAATACACTTAGCAAACATTCCCTCAAATGATGACGCTTCAATTATCGGATCTAGTGTCAAGAATACGTGACATGGATTTTTCATCAGCTTATGGTAACTGGTTGCACTTAGTCTTCAGACGTTCATTTTAAGGGGCATATGGAGAGTCCACTTCAAATTTATTTAACTGCTTTAGCCATTACTTTACTGAATTTACGAATTTCTACAATAAACCGTCAAAGGAAACACCGAGATGTATAAAAGTTCAATAGATCCAAGACAAATTGAATGAAATCAGGCAAGGAGGCGCATCGGAGAGTACTACCGAGACAGATCAAAGCATGCCAATCCGTGATAACAAACAATAACGTGCGCCAACAGGAGAATGCAAAAAAATTCACCTCATGCACTCCACCAATCACAACGTCAGATGACCATCACACAATGGGGTGAAAAATGAGTTCCTTATCGACCTTTCAAAGTGGGAAGGTCGTAAACTTCACAGAGAACTATACATGTCACGTGGGTGAGGCAATTACCAACTAGCCTCTACACAAAAGTCCAACGATAACAATTACTTTCTCATCGCCTTCTTTACGACCCACACCAACTACGAGACCACCTGCGATCACGCCTCGTGATGGTGGTTCAGCCCCCAGGCCATCGAGAACCAAGTCGCTCACACCACCGCCACCACCACCACCACCATCATCATCACCACCGCAGATCCAATCCGTGTTTACCGCTCGGATAACGTCCGTCTTCTTACCCGGCCACTCTCCAACCAACGCTCCCTTAGATGCCACGCCATGCAATACGGAAGGGGCTCGTTAAAGACCAACTTTATGCTGGCAAGTGGGGGAAAACAACAACAACAACAACAACAACAACGTCAGCAGCAGCAGCCACCACCACCACCAACACCGCCAACACCACCACCAACTACTACGACTGCAGTAGTTGCTTTTATCACCACAACAAATCAAAAGCGTATCAGGCGAGTTGCTTGGTAAAATTAAACGGAACATGAAAGCGTGGAGAGCAGTAAATCAGATGAGAGTGTGGCGATATCCCATGGGGTGGTGGTGGTGGTGCTGGTGGTGGTATTGGTGGTGGAAGGAGGAGGGGAGGGTGAAGGGGAGAGGAGGGGAGAGCAGGAAGCCTACAAGTCCATCCCATCCCCACTACGAGATTACACGAATGCGAATGGCTCTGCATCGAGAAGGTGGGAAATCAGTGAAAGCTCTCCACTCAAAGCAGTGCCACCACAATTGTGAATAGGCTGCTGCCTCCCCACCCACACGGACACACAATTCCGACTTAAGCAATTCCACTGTTGCGGATTGGGTTGAGTTGAGCTGGGTTGGGTTGGGTTGGGTTGGGTTGGGTTGAGATGGGTTGAGTTGGGGCCAAAAGACATAAAAGAAAGTCACGCGAGAAGATAAACGTGCAGTTGGGGCAGAGTCACCACTGCAGCCCAACGGTCGCCTCTCCTTCACGAGAGAGCACTTTTGATTGTCTCATGCCGATAACAAGGAGGTAGTGTATTGCATGTCTTGAGGAGATGCAGCCACGTGAATGAGGAGTAGCGGTGGCTCCTGCAGCTGCAGCTGCATCAGCAGTAGCGGAAGGCGGGGTCAGAGAGAGGGGGAAGAGAGGAAAAGGAGGAGGAGGAGGAGGAGGAGGAGGAGGGGGAGAATAAAGAATAAACAGCTCCTCTTTCTCCTCCTCCTCCTCCTCCTCCTCCTCCACCTCCTCCTCCTCTTAAACCCATCCTATCAGTAGGTTGGTAGATTACTCATTCAGTTGCGGCAGTGCCATCGTTTAACACGGTAAACCATTGCCTGCACCAACACGTCCACCAACAACACCACACACTCCACCACCCCCAACCTATTCACATCAATGCAGACACCGATCCTCTGACGCTTCTCCATCACCGTCACACCCGGTTGCCCACATCCGACTCGCAACACACAGCCTTGCCACCACCCATCGCACCACACCTCTCCATCGTCCCAAACGACCCATCAATGCACTGTCATACGCGCACAGTGGGAAGACTGTGAACAGAACATCGCAGCAAGCACTGTCACTCACCACATGCTACACGAGATGAGGGCCACACGAGACCATTCAATCAACCATGTCTCGTGCCTAATTCGTGCCTCCTCCTATGCTGACGGGAGGGGGATTCGGAAATGAGAGGACACCACTGCTTGGCAGCTGCCGTGACCTGCTTCACCATCCCCACCCACTTGACCGTCCAAAGCACTACACCACATCAGTGAGCAGAAAGGCTACGTGTGATGGGATGAGGTGTTTCCGACCAGTAGCTCTGTGCATATCGGAAAGCTCCCACCTTCCTATCCTCATTAGCCTTCGCATCACGTGATAATGAGACTGCAAAATGGAAACCAGCAAAACAGGGAAAACTTTGGCAGAGAGGAGAAGAAGTAGACTTCTGTTGAGTGACGGTTGATTAACACCTACCTAACACCACCACCACCACCAGCTCCACCACTCACACATCTCGGATCACCTCTTCAATGGAGGTGGATATCCACGCCAGTCCACTGGGTCCACTTGACACCCCACATCGGTCACTTCAATTCACCACGTCACCACCGACCAGCACTGCTTCCACCATCCACGTAGCATTATCAATCACGCATCCATTCACCCTCCACCTCGTGTCACCCACAGTCGTCAAGTTTGCACATCCTGACAACACAGTCTTGTGCGCAGTTAAACAAGAGGCAGGACAAGGAGGAGGTGAAGAAGAAGGAGGACGAGAGGGAGGAGCAGGAGAAGGAGGAGGAGGAGAAGGCAGTTATGAGGTAGTGTAAATGAGAGGGGAACTCACGTTGCAGACTCCCCACGCCACAGCACATATCTCATCCAGTGGGTTCGTTCCTATCTTCGCCTGACAGTGGATACCTACAATACACACAATCCCAACAACACCTTCACCCTTACCATCCAACACAGTGCAGAAAAGCAGATGTGAGAATGCAAGAATGAGAGCAGAGCAGAGCAGAGCAGAACAGAACAAGGAGAGAAGGGGGTGGATCGAGCTCGGCTGTGCGCCCACAAGACAGTCACGATATGCGATGCATCCACGGCTCTGGAAGGCTTGCCCTCCCTCTCCTGCCAATGCCATCAAACAGCCACTGCACTACACACTCCGTAGTCCACTATCGACACTACGTGTGTGCATCATTTTGCATTCGGACAGTAACTCGTCTCTAGACACCACACAGTCCATCCATCCATCCAAACGCACACACACACACACGCACACTGCCAGTTCTGTCATCTCTCTTCCCCCTCCATTCTGCTCTGTATACTTTGCTTCATCAAGCAGCGTGAGGTGGCATGCATAATCCGGTAAATACACGGAACGCGGCTAGGTTTGATGTAATGCGTGAGGATGACGGTGAGTGTAGCTTAGAGCAGTTTTTCCATCTCCATGCTCCTCCATCTCCTCCTAGTCCTCAAATCATCCACCTTTGTTTGAAGATATTTTATGAGGTAAAGTGCTACTGCCATGGAAGCAGAATTTTTTATCCTTTTCCTTGATTTAATAGTACTAATTGTTTTTTTTTAGAAGTGAAAGAATGCTAGGAAATGAAGTGCTATAGAAAGGAAGCAACTACTGATATCGCTTTCGAGTAGTATCACATCGTGTAATGGATTTTATCCACAATTTTTCGGTGGCTTCTGTGCGGAATATAAATTTGTCTGTTTAAAGATGTCTTTTATTTGAAGTTTTGCTTTTGTCTCACAGCAGCTAAGCCAATGATCAAAAAATCCTGTCGCCTTCAATGGTACCTATCATTACTTATAAGTCCTATCAACTGCTTTCAACAGCATCCACCCAATCTTAGCAGTCATTTTTTTACTTACAAACCTAATTTTTTTTGTCAATGAGAAGGGTGAGGGGAGTATCGAGGATCCTCTGCATTGCATTGAATCATCGTCCATTTAACAGCACACCTCAATTGGCTGAGCAAAACACGTCCCTCAAGGGACTTCTTTGACACCTTAGAGCAGTCAAAGTGCTGGCATAGGCACTGTATTACTTTTATGTAAAAAAAGCTGATCTTTTACTACCAATTAAGACTTTTCATGAACTGTCCGAAATATCTGCCAATTTTTTCTAAAGAACGAAAATGACAAAAGATGGTGGCAAATTTGCTTAGTTTCCGACTCTAGTATGACTCATGGTCTTGTAAGAAATAGACAAAATATAAAGCCATATCAAAAGAGGGGACACGCAACTTACATAGACTCATCATGGCATTGCGACAGATGACACAGGTGTCGTGCATAACATCCCACGACCAAAAAGCACAAGCATTCCATTTGAGGAGCTGAAAGTGTTCCATCTCTGGACGCTCCTGGGGGGGTTGCGGTGTGAGCGCAGTCTCATCAGGCGGCTGCGTCGGTGGTGGAGGTGGGCAGGGGGAGTTGGATGCAGGAGGAGGAATGTCGTCCGTAATGCCACCTTCCCTACCTCCCGGACTTTCTGGACACGGAGAATCGTGTTGGGTATTACGTTTGCGCCACAACATGCCCTATTACAGGCCCGTCTTCTACAAACCCCATGTGGTTTACATACCATAGCCTTCACCACCACGTGACATCGATCTACGAGTAGCACTAGGGTCCTCTGCAGGGGCCCCCTGATAATACCGATGTACTGGGATCAGCGAATAGCTAATTGACTAAAATATTACCGAAAAATGGCACCACTTCGTTACGGAGTACTGTCCATTCCTTCTGCGTGGTGATAGCTGCACACTTGCCAGAAGTCTATTAACAAGTCATCGACCATGCACGATGCTACTTAAATGAGTTTTCAGTAGAAGCTTCTTTTACTTCCTCCTACTTTACAGATTTATCTCCTTCTTCTTTTTCATACAAAGTAGGCACAGTTAAATGTAAGGAAGGATTTGCAACTTAGAGAGGGAAGTGGGAGGATAAAGGATGGAGAAAAGGGTGGATCAAAAACTTCAGCGTTATAATCATTCCATTTATTAGCTCAAACCTACATACATCTTTCCTTTCGCTTTTAAAAAACAATGTCATGCTAGTCGTCATCCCATATCACTTGTCAATCACACGGGTGCATAAAAAAGCAGGATAGCCAGACCGATTGGGAAGGGGATGTAAGATGACAGAACTAGAGATATGTGTGAAGATACTGACTTCATGCTTTCCAGGGACAAGGAACTGTCAGAAAGTGATATCGACATACTTGTGTCGTGTCGATAGTAAACTACGGACTGTGTAATGCACTTAATATATGACGGCATTCCTTGTTGATACATGGGAAGCTATCCACTGCCGTTGCAGTATTGCATTTAGTGGTTGCCTTGTAGTCGGGCAGATTAGGTACGCTCGTCCTCTCCTCTCCCAATTCTTTTCTGCCCTCCATTTTTATTCGTCCTTAAGCCAGGATCAAACAACAAATATGAATTAAATCTATAACCCGATGCGATACTACTCGAAGGCGATATCAGTAGATGTATCTTTCTCCCGGCTCTTCATTTTACTTCCTTTATTCTTCTTAATCACAAGAAGTTAGCCCTAATAAATTAAGCGGACGGTAAAAAACTTTGCCCTTGCCGCAGTAACATAACACTTCGAAAATTGCCCTAAAGCAAAGGTGGGTGATTCGAGGGCTAGGAGGGAATGGAGGAGCACGGAGATGGAAAAAGTGTTCTAAGCTACACTCACTGTCATCATCACGCATTACATCAAACCTAGCCGCGTTCTGTGTATTTACCGGATTATGCACGCCACCTCACGCTGCTTGATAAAGCAAAGTATACAGAGCAGAATGGAGGGGGAAGAGAGATGACAGAACTGGCAGTGTGCGTGTGTGTGTGTGTGCGTTTGGATGGATGGATGGACTGTGTGGTGTCTAGAGACGAGTTACTGTCCGAATGCAAAATGATGCACACACGTAGTGTCGATAGTGGACTACGGAGTGTGTAGTGCAGTGGCTGTTTGATGGCATTGGCAGGAGAGGGAGGGCAAGCCTTCCAGAGCCGTGGATGCATCGCATTTCGTGGCTGTCTTGTGTGCTCACAGCCGAGCTCGATCCACCCCCTTCTCTCCTTGTTCTGTTCTGCTCTGCTCTGCTCTCATTCTTGCATTCTTCTGCTCTGCTCTGCTCTCATTCTTGCATTCTCACATCTGCTTTTCTGCACTGTGTTGGATGGTAAGGGTGAAGGTGTTGTTGGGATTGTGTGTATTGTAGGTATCCACTGTCAGGCGAAGATAGGAACGAACCCACTGGATGAGATATGTGCTGTGGCGTGGGGAGTCTGCAACGTGAGTTCCCTTCTCATTTACACTACCTCATAACTGCCTTCTCCTCCTCCTCCTTCTCCTGCTCCTCCCTCTCGTCCTCCTTCTTCTTCACCTCCTCCTTGTCCTGCCTCTTGTTTAACTGCGCACAAGACTGTGTTGTCAGGATGTGCAAACTTGACGACTGTGAGTGACACGGGGTGGAGGGTGAATGGATGCGTGATTGATAATGCTACGTGGATGGTGGAAGCAGTGCTGGTCGATGGTGACGTGGTGAATTGAAGTGACCGATGTGGGGTGTCAAGTGGACCCAGTGGACTGGCGTGGATATCCACCTCCATTGAAGAGGTGATCCGAGATGTGTGAGTGGTGGAGCTGGTGGTGGTGGTGGTGTTAGGTAGGTGTTAATCAACCGTCACTCAACAGAAGTCTACTTCTTCTCCTCTCTGCCAAAGTTTTCCCTGTTTTGCTGGTTTCCATTTTGCAGTCTCATTATCACGTGATGCGAAGGCTAATGAGGATAGGAAGGTGGGAGCTTTCCGATATGCACAGAGCTACTGGTCGAAACCACCTCATCCCATCACACGTAGCCTTTCTGCTCACTGATGTGGTGTGGTGCTTTGGACGGTCAAGTGGGTGGGGATGGTGAAGCAGGTCACGGCAGCTGCCAAGCAGTGGTGTCCTCTCATTTCCGAATCCCCCTCCCGTCAGCATAGGAGGAGGCACGAATTAGGCACGAGACATGGTTGATTGAATGGTCTCGTGTGGCCCTCATCTCGTGTAGCATGTGGTGAGTGACAGTGCTTGCTGCGATGTTCTGTTCACAGTCTTCCCACTGTGCGCGTATGACAGTGCATTGATGGGTCGTTTGGGACGATGGAGAGGTGTGGTGCGATGGGTGGTGGCAAGGCTGTGTGTTGCGAGTCGGATGTGGGCAACCGGGTGTGACGGTGATGGAGAAGCGTCAGAGGATCGGTGTCTGCATTGATGTGAATAGGTTGGGGGTGGTGGAGTGTGTGGTGTTGTTGGTGGACGTGTTGGTGCAGGCAATGGTTTACCGTGTTAAACGATGGCACTGCCGCAACTGAATGAGTAATCTACCAACCTACTGATAGGATGGGTTTAAGAGGAGGAGGAGGTGGAGGAGGAGGAGGAGGTCTCCTCCTCCTCCTCCTCCTCCTTTTCCTCTCTTCCCCCTCTCTCTGACCCCGCCTTCCGCTACTGCTGATGCAGCTGCAGCTGCAGGAGCCACCGCTACTCCTCATTCACGTGGCTGCATCTCCTCAAGACACACAATACACTACCTCCTTGTTATCGGCATGAGACAATCAAAAGTGCTCTCTCGTGAAGGAGAGGCGACCGTTGGGCTGCAGTGGTGACTCTGCCCCAACTGCACGTTTATCTTCTCGCGTGACTTTCTTTTATGTCTTTTGGCCCCAACTCAACCCATCTCAACCCAACCCAACCCAACCCAACCCACCCCAACCCAGCTCAACCCAACCCAATGCGCAACAGTGGAATTGCTTAAGTCGGAATTGTGTGTCTGTGTGGGTGGGGAGGCAGCAGCCTATTCACAATTGTGGTGGCACTGCTTTGAGTGGAGAGCTTTCACTGATTTCCCACCTTCTCGATGCAGAGCCATTCGCATTCGTGTAATCTCGTAGTGGGGATGGGATGGACTTGTAGGCTTCCTGCTCTCCCCTCCTCTCCCCTTCACCCTCCCCTCCTCCTTCCACCACCAATACCACCACCAGCACCACCACCACCACCCCATGGGATATCGCCACACTCTCATCTGATTTACTGCTCTCCACGCTTTCATGTTTCGTTTAATTTTACCAAGCAACTCGCCTGATACGCTTTTGATTTGTTGTGGTGATAAAAGCAACTACTGCAGTCGTAGTAGTTGGTGGTGGTGTTGGCGGTGTTGGTGGTGGTGGTGGCTGCTGCTGCTGACGCTGTTGTTGTTGTTGTTGTTGTTGTTTTCCCCCACTTGCCAGCATAAAGTTGGTCTTTAACGAGCCCCTTCCGTATTGCATGGCGTGGCATCTAAGGGAGCGTTGGTTGGAGAGTGGCCGGGTAAGAAGACGGACGTTATCCGAGCTGGCCGGGTAAGAAGACGGACGTTATCCGAGCAGTAAACACGGAGTGGATCTGTGGTGGTGGTGATGGTGGTGGCGGTGGTGGCGGTGGTGTGAGCGACTTGGTTCTCGATGGCCTGGGGGCTGAACCACCATCACGAGGCGTGATCGCAGGTGGTCTCGTAGTTGGTGTGGGTCGTAAAGAAGGCGATGAGAAAGTAATTGTTATCGTTGGACTTTAGTGTAGAGGCTAGTTGGTAATTGCCTCATCCACGTGACTTACACAGTACTCTGTGTATTTAGCGATATTCTTAGTATGCTCCTATTTATTTATACTGCCTGCATGCCAAATGGGGTTTTTATGATTAATTTTTGTTGGAAAACTGAATGCACTTAGCAAATGGAGGTTTTCATGGTGTCTTTCTGGTTTTTATTCTGGAGTTTCGTGTAACTTCGATCGGGTTTCCCACCTTGTCGACAATGAGCGATTTGCTTAAAATGAACAATTTTTTTTAAGTTTTAGCTTTTTTTTTGGCTTTTTAGAGTGTTTATAGTAAACGTGTACGTTTTTGCGTGTTTCGGTAAATTTTCCTTATGATGCAATCTGTGTACATAGTGATTTTATACCGGGCTGTTCAAAACCATGGGAAATGGAGTTAGTATTTATGGCCTCTGGTAATTGGTAAATATAGCCTAGTCCTTACCTTAATCGTGCAAGGGATATACATATTTCTTTCCTATAACTTGATATTTTAAGCTACTTTCTATGTTTACGTCCTTTGCTACTGATAATGAAATAAGTAGACTGCACTCAGTGGTACCCTTTCACCGATAAGTCTCCCATTTGCCATGCTTTTTGAGGAATGCACAGATTCTCCAGCCCTACAAATTCCATCTGGCCCCGCAGTCCAAAGAACCTCTCCCTTAGGAAAATACTTTTTGGTCTTATTTGGCTAGGATCAGCTTTATTTAAAATGCACGAGATGATTACTTTTGCTAATATTGTAGCGTCCCGAGGCTCCCTTTAAGGTAAAAGAAGGCGCAGTACTAGGGCAGAATACACATATTCTGGAAACAGAGGGCTTGGGGGCTGTTGGCACGGCCCAAAGGCCGGCCAACCAGCTAGAACAAGATGGCCACCCAAGTGACCTAAACCGGTAGTTCGAACAAACAAAGTATTGCAAATATGATATAAAAGTTAATACGAATGATCAAATGTACCAAGCTTGCCGAGATTTATATAATTAGGGGTTAGTTTCTTAAGCTTGGCACTCCTAATCACCTGATTTGGAGTACTCTGATTGGCTCTCCGGACGAGCGGCCAATCAAGACCTTGCTCTGCCTTCCCCGTCATCCCCTCTGTTCCACTATATCGCAACGTGGTAGCATAAAACAGTGGCCTCGTTTATCCCCTGAATTACTACTACAAGTTGTGCTCTTGGTTCTGCCACGGGCCGTCTTGCACCCTCAAAATGGATTTTCCACAATCCACTTACGGTACGTCCGGTTTCATACCTTCAGCTTGTTTAATCTCTCTCTATCTTGTAAAATTGATGCTTTTCGTAAGCAAAAACATGTTTTTGAAATAGTCTCTACAAACCTGGCCAAGACAATTAAGCATTTGGTAACTTTTAAAGAATTTTTTTTAATGTAGACCTAATTAATACAAAATTTGTGCGTTTCTGTGGCATGAAAAATGCTGCTTTTAAAGTCACTTCACTTTTAAAAAATAATTATCAAAGATTCTGAGGTCCAAGAGGGAAAAGAGGGATCTCAGAGTAAACATTTATTTATAAGTTTGAATTGTTTATATTTTTCACGTAAACATTCCTCCCCTTCAACAATGCCGTTTGCTCGTAAATTGGCACAGTTTGCATAAGGTTACTCCACTAGGCATAAAAGTGAACTCGTCAATACCAAATTGCGGTAGAAAACATGTCGGCTCAAGTGCTTTGCAATGGCGACGTATTTTGCCTCCCGCTCCATTTTGAGATACATTAACTGTGCGTCTCTACGTCCATTTGATAACCATTGCGCCTGCGCATAAAACAGGGGTGCCTTAAGCACAAATTTATGTAGATCACCTGAGAGGAAAACACTATGCCCCACTGACATCAACGTCTCTGCTACCTTTCTCTTCTTCGCCTAATTAGTATGCCCAGCTTGTGTCCAAATCAACGGCGAGTCCTTATGAAGTTTGTTCAAAGGAGACAAAGTCGTTGTTTACTTGTAGCTACAGTGTGAATACGTTTTTTCTCCGTACAAGGATTCTACTGGGGGGGTTAGTCCTTCTAATACCTTTTGCTTCTGATAAGGAGAAATGCAGCAACACCAACAACCCGAACTGACCGTTTATCTGTTTCATCACCCTTCTTCCCCTAACTTTTGCACTTTACTAGGATTCAAAGATTTACTGGAAGTAAACATTGTCATTCAACTAAAAATTAAGCTTACATTACCAGAGGATCTGTAAAATGTGCTGCAAAGAAAGTTATTGCTAAGAATACCTACTTTGGGATATCGCCTATATCATTCTGCCTGTTTTACAAATGAAAAAGGTGAGAAATTTAGCATTTTTAGCGTGGGTAGTTGCTCTGAAACTAGCCTTGAGGCGGGAGCGAAGGTTATGCAACTGCCTTTGCTCATCAGAAGAGGACCTCCGAGTTCACGCTTAGAGGAAGATCTGTCACCCTCCAAACGACACAGTCAAACTCTATTCAAGGAAAAAGAAGATGGTCAATTGTTGCTGAGTTTTACTGCTTTTGGGGCAATAAATCACTTCGTGACACACAATTACGCACAACTAGCTGCCTCTAATTAATAGGGTACGAAAGTCGCTTTTTTGTGACGCCTTTATATGCTGAATCATCATTTTTACTACCTTTGTTTGGATGTGTTAAATTACATTGTTTTGGGTTGCGTAGGAGTGCCTTCCACAAAAGGCCACGTGGGTTGCATTTGAGGCGAGGCGGTGAAGCGCTTACTACTTATAAGCTATCAGCGACAGAGTCTTAAAATAATGAATGTTCGCTAACCAGTAAAAAATATTTTCACCTTGGGCGATCCATTCCTACAACTGAGTTCTCGGTAGCTGAGTAATGATTGCCTTAATTGGTTTGGTTTGCTTAGATCTAGTCTGATTTGATTCTGATAGCCGGGTTGCGATATCTCCTGCCAAATCAATCAGTTGATTGAGCAATAAATAAACTAACTGAAGCCTACAGGAGATTGGCGAGGCCTTATTATCTTACAATCACAATGCAATTACACCTGTCATCTTTCTTAAACACCTCTCATCTGCCTCTTTATCAAAATCGCAGAGATAACTTTGGATCGGTTAATTCGGAGCAGTCCCTCTCGCTCCGGTCCTCTTTGTCCACCTGCCTACAATCCTCATCGTTTAGTCAACTTATATCAAAGCACCTGGTAAGGTGTTACATTAAGATATCCTCCATGGTGTCGAAAAATCTCACTTCAAGCGGTCAAATAAGCAGGACAAATTCGGGTTTGAAATCAACACAATAATTTCTTTGCAGAGTTAAACCTTATCTAAAATAGTTCCTCAATCAGATAAGCTTAGCAAGTATCGTTAGCAAGATACTAACACTGAAGAGCTCACAGTCACTTATGCCCTACTTTTATGCCTTTTGGATTTCCTCCCCTTTCCGTTGACCACTGAGGCCTTTACTGCCTGAAAGAGGACCTAGAGAGTTCATACCAGATACCACAAAGGCCTTGGCAGTTAAATTTCTTGCCTCTCTTTAATCTCTTAGGCGATCTTCTCTTCCCATGCATGAGCACGGACTCCGTTGAGTTCGTCAAGACTTCCAGTAGAGCGGAAGTTACTATTGCCGCCTCGTATGATTAAGCTGTGAATAGGATGTGTGTGCGTGTGTGTGTGTGTGTTTGCGGTACGTATATACACCATCCGGCACTTTTATGCTACCGTGATTAGCTCTGGCCTTGTAAAACCGTCAACCAATCAGGTGCCAAGGGCGCTGGCGCGAGTTTCAAGGTACTTTTAGAGGGGTTGGAAATTGAGCAAGGAAAATAGAAACCCTCTTCCCCCATAATTGCAAGCAGGAACGTACTTGTAGGAGCGCAAACAATCCTACAAAAATTGTGCTTCAAAAGGCTTCATTATCCCACAGTAGTCAGACCTTAACTATGACGGCCTTGTGTATAAACACTTCTTGACCCAAAACAAAAAGTGCTCGAAGTCGATCAGATCTTAATGCAAATGAACTCGCCTTTCGCTAGATCATTGCAGATTTTTTTTCAGCCAGTTCAGGACCCTTTTTAACCGAAAAGTCTTTCCTTCAATATCTACTACTGTGGATATGAGATCTGTCAGGCAATAAGTTGTAGGGATCAATTTCAACCTTGGATAAAATCCCCTTCTTTTATCTCCACATTGTCATTATTAATAGCATGTTTCGCTCTAAAATCTTTTAAATTTTCCTTATTCTATTAGTGGATACTACTTAAATATAATAAATAGTGGACACCTCGGGAGGATCCAATTATCAACCTAGGAGATAATAGAACTGTTTTGGAGCAAACTCTAAAATTACGGATTCTTTTTAGTGCCCAATTTTAACAAAACATGGCTATTGGGAAGGAAAATTAATTTTTAAATTCCAATTCCAGATAAAACATCCCGCTTCCGGTTCAACAATCATTTTTGCCGCGGCCTGCTGTCATCGTTGCTACGTCACGCAAACTCCAGTGGTTATTTGGATGGGCGGAAAGAAAGTGGTTTTTTTTATAAACTAAAAGCCCCTATGATTTCATTCAGGTCCTCATTAACTGTCATTCAGTCAGTTAGGTGCTCAGCCTTCATGTCATTTCTCATTATTTAGATCGAACTTCTCAGTCACGCAATGGTATCAAATATTGGGATGTTGTTTTAACAATGGAAATGGATTTAGTTGAAATTTCCTGCTTCTATAGTGTAAGAGTTAATTATTTGTGTTAATTAGTGTCGGTAGATGTGACAGCACACATTAATTCCCTCCCTTCTGATTAAACCACGTCAATATTGTCGATCGGCTGCCATAATTTTTCATTCTCCCGTAAATTTGTTTTGACACAACTGACTTTTGAGGATGGAGAAAGAAATACAAGTGGAGATCATTAGCACTAGACCACGGAAAACAGGTCTCTTACTTCATCGTGTCCACTCCTACTCCAATTCTGTCTCGCAGCCATAGCCTCAAGACACAGTGAGTGTCACCACTTGGGGATGAGGATCAGGCGTTATTGCTCTCCGCCTCTCTCAGCTAAAGTGCAAATCCTCTCACAAAGTGGTTTTTTCATGTTGAAAGCACGCGCTACTGTGTCAACTTGAACGGCAAACAATTTGCTGCTCTTTGCGTCAGTGCACCAGTGCAAACTAATTTTTTTTCCCACTTAACTTTGAGCTAGGCCACACAGATAGACCTCGTCAGGCAAGCAGACTCTGGAGGGGAAAAAAAGGATTCTAATCCTTCTTTACCACACACAACGTCAACCTGTTTATTCGGGAATAAAACGATGCCTTTAAAGTGTGCGATGAGCAGTGAGTGAATTGTGTACAAGTAATTATTGAAATTTCTGTTCGACTTAATGTCGATTAAAACATCAAGGCAAATCATTAGTCAGCAGGTAAAAACTATTGTAACACTTAAAAGCATTAACTTAAGTGCAAGCCGAAGGGAGTGACTGCGGCTAGGTTGTCCCGACAAATAAACCAAACCTAAGGATGCGCAGCGTGACCCTATTTAGATCAATTTAATTAGGCAGATACTGCTTATCTAAATAGCCAATAATTCAAACATTTTTCTAAGCATGAAAAACCGCCTGCACATTTAAATTTCAACCACTATATGCTTTAATTTCTCTATGAACAGGCTACTTACAATATAAAAGTAGCAATTTACATACGCTTTAAATAGCTGGAAGGATTTGGAGCTAAAATTATGGCTTCCCTTAGTGGGGCGAAATCTTCGTAGTGCTCAGTGTGTCTGATTTGAGGCCGTTTTTCATAAATGCAAGTCAATGTGGCCAAGGACTTTAAATAGTCACTACATTTTTTAACGGAGTATTTGTATGAACTTTTAAGTTATCGCAGTTTAGTCTTCATCTAGTTCTGAGTTATCAGATCACCATATGCTATCGGCTTTCTTTGGTTTGTAAAAATACAAAATTGTGACAAGTAGGCGGTGTCTCAATGAAGAATGCATTCTTCGTCCTCAGTTTAGAGAGACACTCTAGGTTCCCCATTATAAAACCGGAGCATATAATTCTCGAGTGCCAAGGCTCCATAAAACTTTATTGTTAAAATAGAAGTTAACATTTTAGGAGCAAATTTGTACTAATGTAACATTAATATGATTGTTGCGCAATGTCCACAAAAAACAGCCTACTTGTTGATTTGTTAGTAGCGTCTTACAGTTACTTTGTTACCACTCCTAACTTTTTAAGGAGAAATCCATCTTACGGGCATCAAAGGTTTGTCTGACGTGTATTAGCATTGACTCTGTCTGTAGGTCTGTCATTTTTACAAAAGAGGTCGGAAGATCTATTGAAAAGCGAATTACTCAGTGGTGTTAATTGAAGGTCCGAGTAGCCGTAACAACTTTCCAGTTGGGTCTAATATCCATGATAAAGCGTTTGGTCCACACCCACATAAATTAAGAAAGGCATGGGCGTTACTAAGTGCATCAATATAGGAGAGGTAACGAGCCGTGCGTTTTAGCTTATCTGGTGCGAGAACTGTGATGGGGAAGTGAGTTTTGTACTCCAACATGCGTTAAGTGGACGACCATATTATTACCTACTCACTGCCCCCTCCACTCAGAGCAGCACACGTACCTTGCAAGGCACATCGCAGGTGGAAGTATCCATAGCACCTTAGAGCCTCGAAGACTGGGACCGCCAACCAGACGATGGATGCATAACACTATTTACCTTTCACCCCAAGTTGTTCTTAAACACACACTATTCAGCATTATTTTAAATTGATAGGTTGAATAGATCTTAAGTGTAAGTAATTTGCAGTAACTATTAACCAAAATTTCAAATCTGCCGCCTCTCTCCCTCCACCCATCGAGTTTGGCACCAAGGTTCAGGGTTCAGCGTTAGTCCAAGAGGAGGGGTAAAAGGGTATTTCTAGATCAAACCCTATCAATAAGCGAAGGAGATCAGCTTAACTGTTGGATAAACATGTAAAACGAACTTTATTTTCGATGCTTAAGGCGACATAAATGTGCATTGAGTATGTTTTAACAGCTCGTTTCTATTGGTTGAGGAGGATTTAATTCATCCCTCCTATTGGTCGCGCCACATTCCCGTGGCAGAAATAACTAGCTTCATTAGCTCCACTGCTATGATTACAACCGGTGTCATTTCTCTCAGTTGAAAAACGCTATCTCCCACCATCACGTCACAGCTTCGATCATCGAAAATCCAACGCTGTCAACACCGCTACTACCAACGCTTTCGCTGTTGATACAGGGGAGCAGAAAGATAATCTTCGTCGTGCCTATTCAACGCGTCGAGTTCTGCCCAACGTTCAGGTCTCTGAGGCTGCTTTAAGTCGTGCTCGAAGTCTCCGCATTCCAGCTAAAAAACGAAACCCCATGGAAGGAATTCGGTCCTCCTCTCGAACCAATAACTCATCATCCTCGTCGGAGACTGCCCAACGCACGCATAGACCGCCTTCAGTTGGTGGACAATCACGCGGAAGTCTTCAAAAGTATCGACAATCATCTGTTGCGTCTTCTTCTGTTACCGCCAATTCCACCACTGTCACCAGCTCTCCACTTGGTTCTCGTCTATCACCGAATCTCAGTCACAGGAAGGAGTCAAGACATCAACGAATGAGACGACAGCTGCCCTGCACAGTTGTATTTTCCAACAATAGCAGTGAGGAAAAAGAGGAGATTGAGTCTGTAGCCTCAACTTTTGACGATTTTGACTACTTCTGTAGCATCTCCTACTCTCCAAACAGCAAAGTTGCACCCAACTACCCGATGGAAACAGCTCAGACACGTCGCCAACGAATGCGAGGGAGGCGAAGCCATTCCATGCTTCATTCAAATGAAAATGTAGTTGATTATCCAACTCCTTCAACATCTTTTCCAACACCTAGTAGCAGGGAGGACCATGTTGTTGATAAAAGAATGTTCAGTCGGACCTTGACAACGTACTATCAGGACACAGTGGAGGACCTAACCCCCAAACGCATGTCTGGAAATGCTTCAAGAAACAATTCATCGGTTAGTTTAACCCAAAGTAGCCGAGCCTCCTACTCCCCTGGACGGCTACCAATTACACCTCAAGCACCACCACATATTCCCTCGGGAAGTGGAGGCTCACCGCTTGGCGCAGCCATTTCACAGGAGGCATTGGACGCCGACGATCCGGACTTGGTGGAATTCAAAGTTCAAGTGGTGGGATTGCCTTCTGTCGGCAAGTCAACTATCTGTCAGAGGCTTGCAAGTCTCAATGGTGGCGACAGTGATGGTGAGTTGTCCTTCCTTTGTCATCTGACTAGTGAAGTGAGTTAAAAGTATCGAAACGGGGCAACGTCAATGAGAGCCATGCAATGGGTTGAAAGGCCTCAATTTCTCATCTGGAGTGGTCTAGTGGATGCGACACTGCCTGAATGACTTCTAGAGACGTGGCCAGTTCCAAGAGCCTAGCAGTAGATCAGAAGAGCCGTTATGGAACCCCCTTCCCTCTCCACCTCCTGTTGTTGTCTGTTTTAGACTTCAGCGAAGACGCCTACGATGACCTTCAAACGTTGTCAGTGAAAGCAACACTAAATGGAAAAGTCTTCAATGTTGGATTTGTAGAAACTGTTATCTACGCGGCAGAAGATGCGATGGTGAGTTGTTGGTGGTGTCTTATTACCCTCTCATCCCCTTTTATCAACGACATCTGGTTAATACTCCCTCCAATCTGAAATCTAACATGGTAGAACCAAGAAAAGTCTTTTTCTCATCACAGAGTAAGTCAGAATTTAATATACCAGTAACCGATCAAAAATGTTGAGTGGAATTTGGCTCACTTCGAATAGCTTAATAAAAAAAAAAGTGGAACACGACCAACTGAATACGATGGGTTTATTGATATGCCCAAGAGATAAAATCTCTTTGTCAATCGAAAATGCCTCTTCTATCTGGTCTGTAGTTGAGCTTTAAACCTATAAAAGTGGACCGTTGGGTGGCTTATATAAGGAGGAGAGAAAAAAAGAGACCTCCATGCTGTGGCTCCCATTTTACCTTCCTTGGCAATGCCCATAAAGCACCAGAGGTTCCATCAAAAATGTGACAAAAGTACACAAACTACAAAAAGTGAAGAAAAGTTAGCTCATTTTTCTCTCAAAAAAAAGTCCTAACATACAAGATTCGACGCAAACTATAAAATGCTTTTAATCCTTCATTGTGCCTGTCTAATCCACACAGACATCAGAAAGACGCTCTGGTCCAACTAATGCTCTTGCATTAAAGGGAAGAAGATTAGCATTTTGCGGAGACAAATGTGTAACACATTTTAGTAAATACCAAATTATTAGAATAAGGTGGATGATTTTGCAATCTCGACTAACAAAATAAAATTGAAAAGGCACGTTTTAACATGTCGTCTGCTCAACTGCCTTTTTATGACCTGAATAAATATTTTTTTTTCTCCTACATCCGGGTTGATGTCGGCGATTTTCCGAGTGCCAAATTATATTATTTGCTTCAGGGAAACAAACAATAAAATAAACTTTTGTAAGGCCATAATTTTATGCAAGAAATTCAAAGAGCCTCCTCTCAATCATGTTTCATTGGTGATGGGAGTATTAGGCCGACACATGGAGGAACATTTAGAAGAAGGTTTAGAAAGGAGCCATCTGGCAAGTCATAAGCATCCACTTTAAAACGGAAAAAGTATAGCCAACTAAAACCTAGCAAGCTCCAACTTAAGCATTTGATTTCTAGTAAATCATTGTATGAGGCAACTTATTTTCTCAAGTCTATAAAACCTCCATGGTGGGCCAAGCAATTTATCTGAATGCGAGAAGCCCTCCAATTTCACAGCAATCAATCCCATTATTTTTGTTTGTCGCGGTATTTAACCTTAAAAAGCTCCACTTTAAACAACCAACACTATTAATGTTTCATGGGAAAAAGAATTGGTTTGGGAGCTTACATCTTAAAACACAGTTATCCTAGGTTGTGCGATTGTCTGTTACGGAAAGAATGCAAAAAATATAGCATTTATTGTTAAAATATGCAATAAAATTTTATAACCGCACTATAAGAGCGAAATCTTTTTGATATTTTATAAATAAAATGACCATTCGAAAAAGTTGTTCATGAAAAATGTATTATTTTTAAGCAGTCAGTGTGTCAGAAATTGCTTAAAAAGGCTCTCGAAACTTTTCGCTTTGCTGTTTGGTAATTTTGCCCTCTTCTTTTGGCGTCGTCAGTGCGGCTCTTTGCAGCTGTCACTCCGGAGTGGACATTTCTGACTCTTAGGGACAAAATGGATTCGTTTGCGCTACACCCTCTCTGCTGGAAGCATTCGGCCTATGGCGGAACTATAAAGAGGAGAGTAATAGGTTTTTTAAACTGACAGGACAAACGTGACACTGATTCTGTTTTACACGTAGAAAAATGTGTCCCTCCTTTTACAGTAGAATTACTTGAAGCGTCAAAACTTAAAAAGTTGACGATTTTATGACTGGTTGATGTTTTAATTCGTTTGGCAGAACATTGAGATTCAAGAGTGCGTGGACGCATTCGTAGTGGTCTACGCAATCGACGACGACTCCACCTTTGATTTTGCTAAACGAGTACTTCAAGCCCTGCGAGAAAGTATCCGAGATAATTCTCTACCTCCAGCTGGCTTCATTCTGGTTGGGAATAAGTCCGATCTTGTTCGTGGACGTGAAGTACCTACAGATGGTCTGTGCCTCTGAGCTTTACTATTCCCAGTTGTTTTATTGATGCATCTTTCCTGGAAATCTGTCAGTTATTTTGTCTCATTCGCCCCTTGAATGGCAGCACTTGATCAACGAGAATAGTTTGAGATAGTTACATTTCCTAAGGTTTAGAAATTTGTGTAAATCCTATGGGATTTTTAAAGCCCAGGGTAGACGACCCTTCCAAAACTGACATTCAAAAGAAGTTATGATATTTATCACAAAGGCAATGGCATTAGGAAGTCAAATGGAGGGGTAGCGTAATTGCACTGCTTTATGGCACCGCCACGAAAGCCACATCTTAAGAAGCTGAATGGATCTCGGACATACTACTGAATCTATTAAGTAGTAGGCATCGGTTTAGCAGTCTACATTTCTGTTTTTCTTAGTCGGTGGAACTGTATCATAGCGGATATGAAATTTCTCAAAAACTGTTAAATTATCTTAGCTCTCTCTGTATTTTTTATCACTAAAAATCTTTTTCTACTAGCCGCTCAAAAGCGGAAGTGGCCAAACAAGGACCTTATCGACGTAATATCTAAAAAAATCCACCAAACGAATTTCTAAACATCATATGTAAATAAGAGAGGAAAGTGTGGCTTTTGAAATTCACTATGCCAGGCGTAGACCTCCTGACTAGAGAAGAACTAAGGCGAATTCCTAAGCTAATTCTGGGGGGTTCCTTAATCCCCCAGGTTAGCGAGACACTACGAATTGACTTTATTGAGCGCCACTTCCGAGTCAAAGTTTAGTTGCTGGTTAAATGGGAAAACAACTGACCATTCCTTCAATTTTAGAGGGGAATCAATTTGCAACATCTCAAAGGGCCAAATTCATTGAAGTCTCCGCGCTGTTGGATCACAGAATACTTGAACTCCTTCTCACCATTATCACCCACCTTCGAGAGTTGGAGGAGGCGAAAGCACAACGACCCAAACGGCCCCCGACAAATGAACTCTGGGGCACAAGTCGAAAGATTGCTGTCAAGATGGCCGCCAGTGGAGGTGACGGCTCTAGCGGTGATGGTGGCGGTGTTGGAGGAGGAGGAGGAGGCGGTGGTTCAGGGAGCAGCAGTGGATTAGGAGGCGACGGTGGAGGTGACGCTTTGTCCCGACCCAGTAAGAAACCCGCCAAAAATGAGATTGTCAAATTCTTCAAGAAACACTTCTCCAAGTCCTTTATTGAAGACTCCATGTGTGGCAGGGAGACTATTGGTGATAATTAGGTAAGCAGCTTTCTGACACAACAAAGCAGCTAAAATTACATTGCTTTCACATTTTAAGCAAAATTTCACCTTTTTTTGCTCGCCTGCAATCTACGGAGCGCACAAATGATCCAGGCGGAGGCAAAACAGTCATGTGCAATTTCAAACTAAATTATTCATTAAAAAAGACTAGTTTTTTTGCCCTAAAATAATTTTACTTTGATTTTGCTGCCCCAAAAAACGCGTGGCGATTTTGAAATGTGATATCCAGGTGGGGTTAAAATAAATCCTAATTTATTTTACATTTTAATGAGTAGTTAATTCCAACCACGTCGGCTTATTTGACTCTCCAAATGCTTTTACCGAGTGCTTGACATCCTGTTCGCCATAAATTGTCAAATTTTATAGCACCAGTGCCTAGTCGTCCGAGTGTCTTAGACAAACCGGGACATTTTGCTTGGTGCGACTATAGTACTTTATTAATTAGTAAGTAGCATGTGTTTAACTAATTGAAATGGGGTAGTGCTTAGATGGGCATTCATCGGTGTGTAGTGGTAAAGAAGGCATTCAGGGCGTGTCCATAGAGGACTTAGGCATACTTAAAAGCGTTTCAAAGGCATTTACAATTCCTACTGGAGCACTTCCTAAGGAAAGTAGTCCAGGGTAGTTTTCCCATATCCCTCCTTAGGGTACTTTCTTGGAAATGACATCTGCAGACTCTTTAAAACACTTCTCTTATTCTTTCCATCTGACTGATACATAAGTAGTAGTCATCATAATTTTACAGGTGACAGTAGAAAGTGGCGCTGAATTGTGTAAGTAGTATTTACCCCCTACCTTTCATAGAATGGACACCTATTTAATTTACCGCCTAACTAAACATGTTAGGACCTTTTTTTGGTATTATAGAAGGCGTCATTTGATTCTCTGTGATAATCACCGGAAGGGACGCAAAAAGTCATCCAGATAATCTCACTTTCAACAATTTTAAAAGGGACCTAAAACATTTTTCTTTCTCGCTCTCTCATATCCCTCTCATTCATTTCTCCTCTTCTTTCTCCTCTCTTTTTTTCTATCAATGCATTTGTTGTAAATAAATGTTTTACTTTTTAAATCTCAAGTTGCTGCAGCCTTCTGCTCCACACAAAATACAATAGCGGTGGCGTCGGTGTAATCGAAGAGTATCAGGAGGCGAAGCACTCTAGGTAATCACGAACAAATGGCGTATTCGGTTGCAATTTGAAGTATTCACTCCTCAGGCCATGTCTACTGTCTGGGTGTTCATCTGTACGCTAGTAATAAATTTTCTTCCCATGGGGAGGAATTGGGGATAGGAGCTTTGAGTTCCCCGCCCAATTACGAATTCCAGACGCTGGAGGAGGGAGGTATTCATTAAAGAATCAGGCCGGAGGACTTATAGAAGTCAAATCGGAGGATCAGCGAGCAGTTTGTGGAGTTTCAAACAGCCTTGAATATGTCAATGTGGTTGAACCTGTTGGAGAAGACGCATTACACGGTGGAGAATCGCACCTACTGAGGGATAAATTGGGCGAGGGGTGTTGAAAGAATTGCTTGTCCCTCTTGGTTAGAAAAAAACTCGGGATTAAGGCGTCAAGAGGGACCTCCAGGCCCGCACGCCTAGTATGTGTAATGAAGGACGTAGGGTGATACGCAAATCGCCTGGAAACTGAGGAACAAATGCGCTTTACTTGAATAAAATTTGGGACTCCGTTTGTCACCCATCTGTACTAGAGAAGGTCTTTTGCCATTGCCTTCTCTTCTTGCCTTATGAAGGTGGTATTACATCGTTTCGATTTCACTCACTTCCACAGTGACCACGAGTTCCACGACCAGAAAACTCGAGGACGAAGCCTGGAATCGAGCGAATACCCCCTTCCTCAATCCCATCCACCGGATTCAACCGACATGACAAAAAGGCGCACGGTTTGAGCTATAACTTCGTCTCATAAGTAACCTCCAACATTACTTGGCACGAGTTCATTCCATTTAAACACGGACACATTTATAGAGTAAATATTTACCAACTGACCACCTGCCGATATCTATTAGGTGGAGGGGGATTTGTGCCGCCCAGGTGACGCAACCCTTGAGGCCACAACTGTTTGGAGATCAAAGTAGCTGGAATGGGGTGAGGTGGAAGGAGGGAGGAGGGGGCGAAGGGGAAGGGAGAGGAGGTGGAGGGGAATCCACAAGCCTATGTGTAAAAGGTGTCTTGTCATCAAGGCGAAAGGGTTGGTTAATGATACATTGGGTGAGGCAGAGCAATTGAACGATACAGTCGGTCAGTTAGTGCTGGAACAAACGACCGTCAAGACATCAAAGCTCTTTTACATTGCACAAATTTCAGGCTACTTTGAATTCCTGAATAAGCAGTGTCACTTTAGTTTCCATCGGGTTCGCTAAAATGCTAAGGCATTGTGTTGGGGAAACCTCCTCCTC
>LWMK02000048.1:164534-252796 GCA_001693075.2 Taenia saginata | reverse complement strand
TCCCTCCCCCTCCCCCCCCACCTAGAAGCATGGTAGACGTGGTGGTGAATAATTCATCTATTTTGTACAAATTTGTTTTCCAAATACACATGGGAGAGCCAGAGATGGGAAAAAAACACGTGCACACACACTGAATCAGACACAAAGACACCGACCTACTGAAAAGCTCCAGTGACGCCTTTTCCCCACCTTTCCAGAGCGCTGGACATCGGGGAATCGCTACAGTGAAATTTGCTATGCTTAGCTTGGCAGTCCCTTTATTGGACCTATTGAGGTCATGCGATCTTACTATATCTTAAATATGACCGCAAAAGAAGTCCTTTTTGTAAGGAGAGAACAAACCTTACAAAGGGGGATAACGGGAGTTGCTGTCACCCATACACCTCTAGATGAATTGATATACCTTCTTGAAAGTCCTGTACCATTCAGGGTCTGTTTCGATGACTGAGGTCAGGTAGAGACGCTTTGAATGAGACAATGTCGGGTCCCTACTCGGCCGCTCTCAACACCGCCTCATTCAAAACTGATGGTAGTGGATGCGTCCTTGTCACTTCATTTCCATGAACGCTTTCATTTGGTGGACTGGAAGTTGTCCAAAAGCAGTCGACGTGAGAGAAGGGAATGCTGTAACCTCAGGAAGCGAACTACTTCGTTACCTTTGAGGTGGGATTTTGCATACGCGTCTAGAGTTTCACGCGCCACTTCTCCAGTGTTGGAAGCGTCATCAAGAGCCGCTGTAGCAGATATCCTCCTTCGCTGCCAAGACCTCTCTACTAACAGCTTAGAGAAGGACAAGGGGACCTCAGAGGTGGGATGTAAGCCTTGATATAGCCGAGGAGATCAGAAGCATTTCTGCGTACAAAGCGGACTATGTATGAGACAAATTTGTGCCCAAGCACACTCCTATCAAATGCTTTCCTTCTAGAAGCAAACTTTCAACCACCTCTTTGTCTTTCAGGCATTTTTATTTGGAGTGTGATCACATGCTTGGTGGATCCCATGAAAAGGTAACTATCGTCACTCCCATCGTCTCTCTCTCTCCCATGCACTGATACGAGGTGTGGGATCTTGACTTCTTTCCCGTTAATTCCACTGACTCACCGGTGTCGGTGGACTTCCTCCTCCTCCTCCTCCTCCTCCTCCTCCTCCTCCTCCCAAGTAGAGAGGGGAGAGGAGGAGAAAGAAGCAGAGGTTGGTCTAGTACACGTTGGAGGTGTAGAAAAGCGCATCACGTGGATAGATCCCACCCGTGATTGTTGATTGGTCCCCATGCTGAAAACTAGCGTCTGCATTGCATTATGCCCCACCAAGAGACACAATTTAGCCTTAGTTTTGTGAGGTTGAAGTAGTGAGTGACTTCGAAATGTGTGGTAAGGCATCTGATCACTTGAGACGAACCAAAACATGTTGACGCCCTTACTTTTCAAATGCAAGGGTCATTTTGTTGTTTTTATTGCTTGGTTGGTGAGTCAGCCAGCCACCTAGGCAGCCATCAAACAACCTAGAATTGAGCTATTTATGTGACGCGGCACAACTGAAGGACAGTCACGTCTGTCTGCAATTGTTGAAGACACTAGTGAGACGCACACCGTGAACTCTTGGGAAGAGGGCGAGGTGGACGAGGAGGACGAAAAGGAGGAGGACGAGGAGGAGGAAGTGAGTAGTATCGTCAACTACATCGCACATCGACTTCTTCACACACTTCTCAGCAATCTCGACAAGAGTTCCTAATCCGTAAGGAGCCCAATCGGGTCCGTTCAGACCAGTGGATATAGAAACCTCTCTTCAAATTGAAGGGCGCTCAAGGCAGCCAGGACATATTGCAGACAGCCAAGAGGGCTGAGACCCACCTTCACTTTACATTGCCTCCACACAAGCCACTTAGCATGTCCCACGAGTCATCTCAAATCATTGCAATGATCGAATTGCAAGAATTGTATGTCAAATTTTGCTGTCACCGGATATTTTCCAGTCTGTTTTTGCTTCTGAAACACTCTGCCATATTAAAACTGCACAAATCTGCCAAATAAGCCCAGCCATCGTAAAAATTACATTTTTAATCAAAAAGATCTTTTTAGGGGGCTGTTAGGAATAAGAATTTGTCAAATTTTCTTCCCTTAACGGGCAGCGCAAGCCAACCTTGCCATCGCCCTCAATTTCCTTATTCCAGGTAACCCTATGTCTCAATTATTTTTCCAATGGTAGAAGGAGTGGGAAGAGTCCAGAATAAATGGAGCCTTTGGAAAGGTGAATTAAAGGTGGACATTGTTGAATAGGGAAATAGGCATGCACACACACCCATATGGCATTTACTGACGTCTGACGTTGACTGGAAGACAGGTCAGGTATCGCTTAAAAATATAAAAAAAGAGAGTATAGTTAAAAATCTATCAATTTTTTATAATTTAATCCTCGAATACTAAATGCGCTTTCCATTATTAACTTTGTAATGGATCCATTCAGATCCTTTCCACTAATACCTCAAGAGTAAACGCGAAGATGTATATACTACTTATTTGCATATCAGCGGATGGGCGTAATTGTATAAAAAATGTAAAACAAAGTACGTTCTGGAATCCTTTTAAGTCTTTATAATCATTTTTAAGCAAACGAATTGAGATCAATGGGCATTGCTTGCCATAAGGAATTCATTTTTGACAAGTTACAGATTGATTGCGAATGCCACTGCCTATCGCAGGCCTTGACCTTGAAGGCAAACATCCAGGCACCTTTGTTTCTCCAAAGTTTATCCACCTTGGCATGCGACGTGAAGCCAGGGTGATTGGCACCACTTAGGGGAGCATGGAAGCGATCTCTTTCTCGCTCTCCCTTCTTTCCACCATATCTTCCCCCTCCCCTTCCACGCTAGAATGCAAAGCTTCTATTAAAAGAGTTTTGCTATGAAAATGCGTAGCAGGGTTTTGGGTCATCTTATAAATCATTTCACTGTGTAACCGATTATAGCCATCTGCAAGAAAGAAAAGCTGGATGGATCTGCAATGGCTTTGCTCCTCCGCGGAGTCGTTGCATCAGGACACTTGACACCACTGCTGGATCAAGGCTTCCGACATTCCATCTCCTCCAAATGTTCTTTACGATTGACTTGACTGATAAAATGCTCCAAACATGAAATTGGAGAAGCCTTTAACCACCCGAATTAGGCAGGCTGCCTTATAGGGAAGGCAGACATCCAAAAAGAAACTGCAATTATTTAAAATTTTTCCTTTTTTCCTCTTTTTGCATGTGAGAGTATGAGGTGAGCTAGCAGACTTCATATATATTTAAGTCAACCACACACGAAAACAAGTCGGTTTGTGGTAGACTTCTGCCTGCATAATTTAACGCCTAATGATTGGAGCACGCAAAGTTGTGAGGTGGGCTAAAAATCCCCTCACACCATAAAAAATCAGCCTCCAACTTTGTTTTGACGTTGGTGGATGGAATACGATCGACTCATAGGTGAAGCAGACACCGAGGAAGGGAAGTCTAACAATTGGACTCCCTGGATCCGGCATCGCCAATCACAGGGCAACCATCCTGATCTCGTCGACGGTGAAGGATGGCTACAGAGGGGTTCAGAGGATCGCGTTACTCCTTTCTACTGCTGATTAGAGGCGGATGGTGCTACTGAACTCCCTAAGGTGGAGTTGGAAACTTGAGGGGCTTGGAGAAGTCACCTCCACCTTCCTCGACGTACGGCATATGAGGGCGGCTGTTCAGGGCGAAACTGCCCTCTTCCCTACAAAATCTTTTTTTGACTTAAATTGCAGCCTTCGTGGAAGGGTTTCCACAGCCAACTTGGAAGCCCACTGGTGCTGGACTGGTTGATCCATCATAAAAAATGATGACAACCACCTCTACGGATGCAGTTAAGTGATGGAAGACGACAAGGCTTCCACGCAGACGTCCTTGTCGTGTCAGCTGCTAAGGACACAAAACTGGTCCCTAGCTCGTCTTCAAGTGATGTATGTCAATGAAAAGTACTTCAGAACTGCGTGACCGTGAATAAGGCTTGAAGTCGCAAGGGCAAAGGGGAGAAAGTACACTTCTACGGAGTGATAGGCTCAGAGCATATTTTATTCAAAGGTTTTTTTTTCACTGTGAAGGTACAAAGTCAGCAGGCCGGAACAGCATACTGATGGACAATTAGGCTCCACGTGGTACTACTTAAAGTACTTACCCAACACCGGACGACAAAGCATAAAACGGCTTTGCTATGCTTTATGAGGTCTATGAATAATGGAATAGGACTGCAGCTGGAGGCCTCAATTAACAGTCCAATGGGCGTCACAACACTTGTAGAGCAATAAAGGTGGATCGTATAATTGCATAATTTATTATCCTCACCAAATGCTGAAGGTAAACAAATCGAATTGTCAGTGACAACTTTGACAAGGGGATCCGTAGCATCAGCTACAGCGAGCATCGACCATGAGGCAGGAGGTGTTCACGTCAGAAGAAAGCTTTTGTGGTTATGCGGTTGACATCATTTACATGGATAATACGCAATGGTCTGGGATAGCGAACGGACCCTTGCGACAGCACGGGCGGCCCGGCAGTACCGGTCCGGGTCGAAGCGGCTCCACCTCGTCGTCCCATTGGTGGATGCTCTTCCCCACATCCAATGAGCCACGAGAAGAAAATAATTATAAAATTAGGATTTTTCTTTAAGGAGGGAGCCTATCCAAAGCTTTCACAACTGGTAGATCAATTATGACCTTGATGGCAATCCCTTGGTGAATGAGTGTAGAGTTGCATCCACAGAATTCCACACGACCTCCAGACCAGGCACAGTCTTTTGGGAGTAAAGTGGCACTTTCCTTAGAGGTGTATGAATAGGAGATAAGCAGGTTTACTATCTAACCTTGGATGGACACAGAATGTCAGTCAGTCGGAAAGAAAAAAATCTTCCCCGGGGAGGTGGGGTAGAACCCTCTTACCCATTGGCTTCCTAACCAAACTGCCTGACAGGAATGACTGGAATTCCAATCTCATAATCCACTGTTAGGGAAAGATGTTAATTACAGGGCAAAGCGGCATTCAACTTTAGCTTTTCTTCCACGCTTCCACTAAACCTTTCGTTGTTGTGGTCAACCTGGGGGATGAATGGATCCTCAGAGAGCTCCACCTAAACAACTAATTTCAAAAACAGGAAGAAAATTTCCCTCATCACTGAACGAAAGTGCTGACGGCGGGATCATGCATATGAGGGGGTCACTGTCTTCCCCGACCCCCTCCTCTCCCCTCCCCTCCACCCCACCTTCCCCTCCGATTCACGTGTCAATCAACTTGGAGGGCACACTCAGGCCCAGCCCTTCCCATCCCTCTAGCTCTCTACCCCCCAAAAAAAAAAAAACTAAATTAATAAATTAAATTCAAAAGAAGAAAGCGTCCTACATATCCATTTTTTGGCAAGCTAAAAATGTTTTTTTTCCCCAAGTCCAAATGTTTTACAGTGTGAGAGGTGACATTAACCTAAATTGCCTTCCTGTTTGACAAAACACAGGGGATAACAAAAATGGCACGCTTGACAAATGACTGCCTTTTTTGTGTTTAGTTTACAAGGCGGCGTCTTACATAAGAGAAATACGAGAAAATTAAAAAAATAAAATTAAAGCATTTGCCTACAGGCAAGGAGAGAATGGTGATGATGATGCTGGTGGTGCTAATGATGATGATTTGTGAATTCATCCAAGGGGAGAAGACGTGATTTTCTCGGACTAATCTTGTTTTAATAAATATTAACTTATTTTTTTGTTTATAAAGGTCAGCAAAATGAATGTAAAAAGTATGGGGAGGCAAATGTCAAAGAATTTGGAAGAAAGGGCTACTCTATGCCATTTGGTGAAGAAGTGGCCTCACAGTATCCATGTTTGCGATTTCATGGGAGTCGCGTCCCCATTTAGATGAAATTTCCGTCATTGTCATGGCAACGGTGGAGTTCTCATTCTGCATTTTGAAGGATTAAATCATTGACAGCTGCCGTCACCGATGGAGGCAAGGAGAGGAGCAGTTATCTATTCCCCTCACCTGACTTCGATGTCAACCAATTCCTCCTGAAGGTTATCCGTCATGGAGGGGGGGATCCTTTGAGAGACTTGTTACTGGCCGAGTTGAGCAGAGGCTTCCACACGTAGGAAAGTGTACACTGACCGAGTTGACGATCAGCGGAGGTCTATCATGAAGATGGTGTATTTCAAAAGCTGTGCCAAATTCCCTATAGAGCATCGGCAAAGGTAAGAGAAGTGAAATCCACTGACCAATCACTTCAAGGTGTATTTCACCTCTGGCCTCGAAGGTGTGGACTACTTTACCCCACAAGTTTGTCCCTCTGGTGGTGCGACAGAGAAGCAAGTGTTCACATGGGTCTGGAACTGCGTGTAGCAACCTGAGACCTCCTCAAAGACGAGTGAGGACATGCAGGAGGGATTGTGCCTACCGACATGGACCAGGGACCAACCCATCGGCTGAGGTCACAGTGAACAAGGCACTGGGTGGCCCCCTTAACCAAGCTCAGAGTTAGCCAATCAAAGTGTTGCATGAACCCTCTCCTCCTTTGAACAGCGTCCTCAGAACTAAGGAATCATCCACGGGAATGTGTCACTTGTATTCCTGCAAGACAATGCAAGACGTGACAATGATTGCTACAAGAAGATCAACTAGTGAGAGGATTGGGAGAGATGCCACCTCATTCGCACCTTCATCAACATGTCATGGGAAATGCAACCACCAGTCAGGAAAACAAACCACGAAAGTGGGAGAAGGTAGTTGAAATACCTCAGTCACCTCTCCAAAACCCATCAAGTCGAGTTGGGTTGCTTAGAAAGTCTCTCAGTTTCATGGAGCATAGTTGCTACGATCCACGTGAATATTTTTTTGAATAGCAGTAAAGCATTGATTTATGTCTCTAAGATAAGCATCAGAAAGTGAGGAGAAGGTGAATTATAGATTACTGTTCTACCCTGACAGCGAAAAAATTAATGTGAACGCGCATGAATTTATGGAGCAGAGATGCCAATTGATGCATGTCCCCACCCACCCACTTACCCACTCCGCTTTGTCCCGGAGAAGGGAAGGAGGAGGAGCAGGGGAGGGGGAGTGGGGAGAGCCGAGGGGGAGGGAAGGGGAAGGGGAGCATCTTTTGCCTCCTGGTGACAGCCGGCTTCTGCTACTTTTTGATCAAGGCAAGATGCCGTTGTGTAAAGCTTCTGTCTACCAAATGAAGGAGAGGAAGAAGGCGAAGAGAGGAGGAGGAGGGGGAGGAGAAGAAAGAGGCAGAACAACTCCTGCTGCTTGTGTTTTAATGAAGCGCACTCTCTCACCTCGATTGAATTCCGTCTTCCTCATGCCCACAGTGGAATTGTTGTCAAGTCGTGACGCATTTGACAGAAGGAAGAGGAACAGAAGCAAAGCACTCTCGTGTGTTGACGATTGGTGATGTCACAGATGGCATTACAGGCTCACCATCCTGTGTGACAAGTTCACCCGCCTTTGGGAAGCAATGTCTGGTGGACAAGGGAGTGGACGCGGTCATTGCTGCCAGTGGTCAGGAGGCGTGTCAACTCACCCACTTATCTTAGCCTTGACTGATGTCAACTACAGACATGCATTTGGGTGTGTTGTCACTTGCGTGGCTTAAAGCACTTACAGNAGAAGAAAGAGGCAGAACAACTCCTGCTGCTTGTGTTTTAATGAAGCGCACTCTCTCACCTCGATTGAATTCCGTCTTCCTCATGCCCACAGTGGAATTGTTGTCAAGTCGTGACGCATTTGACAGAAGGAAGAGGAACAGAAGCAAAGCACTCCCGTGTGTGTTGACGATTGGTGATGTCACAGATGGCATTACAGGCTCACCATCCTGTGTGACAAGTTCACCCGCCTTTGGGAAGCAATGTCTGGTGGACAAGGGAGTGGACGCGGTCATTGCTGCCAGTGGTCAGGAGGCGTGTCAACTCACCCACTTATCTTAGCCTTGACTGATGTCAACTACAGACATGCATTTGGGTGTGTTGTCACTTGCGTGGCTTAAAGCACTTACAGTTGACTGCACCGACATTTGAAGTGTTCTGTCACACCCGTGAATGCTTGCTTATCCTCCCTACTAGCAACACTTACTCTCGTTCCCTCCCTTTCCGTCGACCAGACTCAGTCGTTTCCCCCTCTGTTTCGATGGCTGGTGCTCTGCCTCCGATTGGCACCAAACACGTCGGCATCCCGTTCGTCCTGTTCGCCTGATTCTTCCACTTCCCTTTGCATTCAACTGTCATTAGGTGGCCACCTCCTCCGTCGTCCAGGTCTTTGCAGTCACAAGTGGAAGTGAGAACAGTTCATGTGCTTCGGAGGGTCCGCTCTTACTTGGGGTGGGGAAGCGAGGATAGAGAGTCCACCAGACCCAGCGAATGCTAAGTGGTGTCTTCAAATAACTCTTTCATCATGTCTACCCACCACCCTCGGACACATTCGTGATGCTGAGAAAAGGGCGATACGAGGTCTCACCACAACCTCCACAGTAGGATTCGTCTTCACGAGATGCACTTCATCATTTCAGTGAAGTGAAGTGAAGTGAAGTGAAGTGAAGTGAAGTGAATGTGTGGTGAGTGGATGTGGACATGCGGAGTGGATGGAGCGAAGCGAGGGACGCTCCATCTCCAAACGAGCTTCCCCACCCCCTTCCACGACATTCCGAAGAGTGACTCGCACCAGTCAGCTTTGACTTTCCTCCACCGTCTCCTCGATAAGGTTCACCTTATTTTGGTTGCTTGTCCAGATCATGCTACCACATCGCATGTGTCTCATGGCACTGTCAGTTGGGATGTAGCTTCTGAACTGCTCCCTGTACTGCCTTTCTCACATGACTGGACACAAAGGAAGTAAATGGAATCACTCACGCGTAACATGTGTTCAGTGAAGTAGTAAACCTTGCAAAAGAAGATCAGGATGAAAAGACTGACTCCTAAACTTTCCATATCCTATACCTACCGCTCTCCCGTGCCCAATTCAAACGTGGTTTTTGAGTTTATAAATTAAATAAGGAAAATTAGAAATGGAATGTGCATTCTCGCGCGGACCTGGTTCCCTGTTGTCACTTTTCCACTTATTCCACCTTTCAAACAGCTTACATCGAGCGTTGAACTGAATCATTTCAAGATGGCCTACTCCTCATCATTATCATTATCCTTACCCCTCCTGAAATGCAGACTTCCACACCCACATTGAAAGGCCACATCTCCTAACCAGCTGTAGCCTTCCAGCCATATCAATCGATCCAACTATGAAGCAACATGAAAGAAGCGCTTTGATAATAACTGACGGATAGTGTGGTCCATTACGAGTTTTGACAACCGGCACACCGATCACACGTGGACGAGGGTTATAAGGCGGGAGCAAGGCCGAAGTCGTAAATCCTTGAACATTTAAGGGAAATCGTCACAGGGCGCTCTTCTTTCAGCTATTCAAGAAGTGCCAGTACTTCAGAGAAGATAATGTGTTCGGCAGGCTGGAGAAAGAAGGGAGTAACTGTCAATTGTTCAAAATCCATTTAATCGGATGACATTGTGATGTGACCTCTGAGATTATTAAATGTGGCTTCCTTAGTTAAGGAGGTGCCTTTTTTCATAGACTCTAAGACGCCTTTCATATGNGGATGACATTGTGATGTGACGTCTGAGATTATTAAATGTGGCTTCCTTAGTTAAGGAGGTGCCTTTTTTCATAGACTCTAAGATGCCTTTCATATGCTCCGTTTGGGTTTCAGAAGCTAGAGAGAGAGAGAGAGAGAAGGGAGGGGAAATGACACGACCATGCGGTACTTGGAGTCGTTTAATCTTGGGTTGTGTCGATTTCAAGGCACGGATTGCCCTGTCAGTCGTCTCCAAAATGTGGTAGTCATGACATGGCCATTGTTTACTTACGGCCAGGCTGAAATCATGGCTCTGGGTAGTGCATAATCGTTACAAATTAGGTCCTGCCAGGGGTCAGGAGTGACAAAGTGTAACATGAATCCAAATTTATGGTAAATTTTTCTCTAAAGGAGTTAAAAGATTTGATGAAAGCTGCGAAAACGCCATCTATACTCACCGGCAGGTCAAATATTGCCCAAAAACCTCTTCTATGCAGCGAAAAGTCTTCCTGAACTACAAGGCAGGATCCTCCCTGGTGGACCAACCTCACCGCCTTTTCTCGGCAGATAGGACGGCATCTTGGCCGAAATGTCTCCCATGAATGTGAGCTGGCCATCACTGAGAGACGCATGAGCACTAGTCCTCGACACGTCAACGACCTTCAAAAGTCGTGTTGTTAGGGGGTTGGGAGTTTCCTCACTCTGCCTGTTCCCAAAGTCATCTGACGGCTTGAATTTTGCGCTTTAGTTTACAAGATCCTTTACCATCAACGCAGGTGTATGCACTCACCCAACTTAAGGTCTCAAGCCCAACTTGACCTTTCACAGATCTTGTGCCCCTTGCCAGAGCGTCGAATGGACCCGCAGACAAACCGAGTGTACTTCGTGAATCACAAGAACTGCACCACGCAATGGGAGGACCCACGGGAGCGCGGCATGGACGAGAGTCGGCCACTGCCACCGGGATGGGAGAAACGCTACACAGCGGCCGGTCAGCGCTACTTCATTGATCACAACAGCCGAACGACCACCTTCATTGACCCTCGCACTGGTCAGCATGCTGGGTGCGTTTGCCCT
The DNA here is from genome assembly GCA_001693075.2 of Taenia saginata. Taxonomy (NCBI): domain Eukaryota; kingdom Metazoa; phylum Platyhelminthes; class Cestoda; order Cyclophyllidea; family Taeniidae; genus Taenia; species Taenia saginata. Next base: position 242,100 of record LWMK02000048.1, on the reverse strand, counting down.
CACTTCTTTTGTTGCAATTTCTTCTGGCTGCATGTGAGCATCAAAATCATCCCATTAATCCCAAAGTTCAAATACAGTCGTCCACACACAACCGAGGTCTAGGTAACAAGAGGAAATGTTCCCACGTAGACAGTGAGTCCTACAAATGCGCATAGGAGACANCTCTTCCTCCTCCTCTTTTTTCGACCAACACAGCTAATTAGTTTGTCCTCGAAAAGGTGGCTTGTGAGGTGGAGACAAATCGAGTGGAGCAGAGCACCCTCGTTCGTTCAACTTCTGCCACTCAAAGGCGACATTTCACGGGTCTGTTGCCCTCGAGAAAAGACATCATCCATGGAGGCAAAACTTTGTGTCACTTGGACGCACACGCAAACAACGCAATGACAGGACTCAAATGAGCCAACGCACGCACAGGAAGGCGAAGTGTCAGCTTGATGCCTGACGTATGACGATCCCTCTTGTCTGTGGGCACAAGTGGAAGGATTCTCCCCTCATTACCAACCACGTAATTCAGTGAGGGGAACGAGGGACTCACCCATTAGTTCACCGAATCCACCCAAGGGAATATGACAGGTGCCGGTGATGAATTGCAGCAGTCGGGCTCGCTTCTCCTTGTCCAAACTGCGCACGAACTGAAAAGGAGAGAGCAGTTATGCACATTACCGAAGGCTTGGATCCCTCTGTCTTTGTTAGCACTAGTTCATGTGGCAGATGGTGTTCCAGTGTCAAGTTTGCGCATAAAACAACGCGTTACTCCACTCCATCCTGTTCAACTACATAAAATTCACTCTGGGTGCTCCGATTTTACAATGTCCCGATTCGTTGGTGATAAAAGCCATCGCTTTTCTAGATCAGCATTGACTAAGAGCTTTCCTTCCTTCAAATCAGGCGGCACCTCAAAGGGTGTAGAAAGGCTTTCTGTCCTGACCCCAATGATACACATTCTGAGTTCACGACCTTTTAGCAAAAAGAACGGAAAAGTTATCTGCTGTTCCTTCCTTCGCTCACGCGTGCCCTTTCATGAGCTGTCTGGGATAGAATCCATTTTCGAGGGGAAAAGTAACAAAGGTCAGCTTGCAAGTAGGTCGTGTTGAAGGAAATAGAAAAATGCAGAGATCTTGTAAGGCAAAGTGATCGACTGATGGATGTGTAGATGACAAGCATTGACCACACACTGAATGTCAAGTGTCAACGAAAGACCACAGTGAAGGTGGAAGAGGAGAGGCTGTGGACTTTTAAGTGGTATCGAGTGGATAGAGTAAGCTTTTGATCTCTAGAAAGTGAACAACTGGATCTACAGTGAACTACATCATGCACAGAGCTCCTCTAGAGGGTGAGGGAGAGACACGTAATCCGCAGGTGTGAAGTGAATAGGTCACTTGGGCGGGACCAAACCGACACTGCAGTAATGAAAGCACAAATGTCACCACTTCACATAAAATAGGCAAGCAGTCTAAAATGCAAGAGGCATTAAAGGCACATCAAATTGATAGAAGGCGTAGCCTTCATGCCTGTCCTTATTTAATACATATGGGTGGAGCCCAATTCCTTAGTAGCCGGCACGCGATTCTCGAGTAGTTTCTTCATTCTCTTGCTATCAACAAGCAGTAGTTGATGCTATTTTAGCGGCATCAATTGCATGACCGAATAAAGTGGTAGTGAGTAGCAAGTTCCCTTCTTTCCACATTCATAATCCAGTCCATCACGTCACAGACGCGGGGTGACAGCAAAATGAATTGTAGAGAGGCGTAGGCAGTCGAAATAGTCCAAAAATGTGAATAAAACTAATAACTTGAAAGGATGAGAATGTACGCTCATCTTTGGTCGCAATCGTAGCCTTATGATGACTGCTTCAATGAGGCAAACCACACACGAAAGGGCAGCAGACAGCGCTTCTCTCAGGCGTAGGCACGACAAATCCTCCAAAAGCACATACATTCGTGTTTGGAAGAGTCCGACGCTTTCTTCCCACTTGTGGATTGGATGGTGATAATGAAGTGAGCTTTTTAAATGAAAGACGAGCCTAATTTCGCCTCCCGGATTAGATGCATCGCATCATGTAACCTTTCCGCATTGTGGACCTTCGCGTTATTTAGTCACTCAAACAGGACAGCAACAAAAAGTTACATTTTTGCATGCGACAGTCCCCTCATGGTCAATGCCTCAAAGCTCGATTTTGGCAGTTGAAAGCGGTGCTTAACTACAGTGGACTGAGAGGGATAAACGACTGTAGTGCTTGCATCAGTTGTGAACAGCCAACTTGTAGAAATTCCTCAGCATGACAATGGGATAGAGGAGATAGACTACGATTTCTCCATGACACTTGTATAAGCAGAGGCAGGTGTTTGACCTCAGCAGAAGTAGAACCGCGACTCGTGCTATCCAGGTCCATTGCAGAGGCTGTAGTGCCTCACAAGTGTGAATGCAGGTCAAAGTCGCATTGGTGTACACTTGTCTTGAACACATTTGAATTGGATGAGATTGGTGGGTGCAGCTGGCAGTCACGGAAGTCCGAGTTTGGACTGCTTCTCAAAATCGAGAAATTAACACACACATACACGCACACACACACATTCACAGCAGAGGAGTGTATACCGGTGAGGGTCAGGGTTAAACAACCATCTCACTCGAGGCAATATGCACTTGCCTTCACTAAAATGGCTCCTTTGTAAGGAAAAGCAAAGCGAAGGTTTGTACCACACATCCACAGGTACTCGAAATGGACAGCGAAGCTGACTCACGGTGTCACGGTAAGACATCACATCTCATCTCATCTCATCTCATCGAAAGGGACAGAGGCAGAGAAAGGTGTGGAGATGAGCCAAACAAATGCACGACATCCAAAACCTGATGGGTGGATAGATAGTTACAAGAGGGAAAGTAGTTTTCAGAGACAGGCAAAAGAGGTGTGGTTGCAGCAAAATCAACAGCACCAACGCCAACAGTAGTGGCAGCGGCAATGACTAGCATCTCCCACACATCCACCATGTCGTGTATGATCAATTTGCCCAACAAGTTTGGTTGGACAGGTGTGAGTTTGGGTCGAGATTGCAGTCTACATCTACGAAGGCCATCGTATCATCGATACGTGGATGAGGAAACGAAGGAAGAACGGGACAATGGATGGAGAGATGTGGAGTGGAAGTCAGAAGGATGGCAGACAGAAAGATAGGTGAGGGTTGGAAAAGGAAGGGAGGAAACGGGCATGGGGAAAGGGAAGGGAAGGGAAGGGAAGGAAAGGGGATGGAGAAGAGGTGAGGAGAAAAGGAGGAGTGAGTACCCACCTGCCAGAACCAGACGACCTGCTTTGAGGAGGCATTGTACTTCCTGTACACTGTGTTTGACCGCCAGTCCTCCACGTCCAACTCAGGCATCCCGGACAACAGCAACTACAAGGCAAGGCACTGCAGTGAAGTTCACCTCAACCTCTGGTCAACAGATCTTCCTTTTGTTGCTTCACTCTGCATTGGTGTTGCTAGGACTTCCATGATGCCTTATTCAGGCAGCAAAACAGTCAAATAGAGGTCAGGTGCTCCCATCTGACGAGAAATTGAACCACCTTAGGCCATTTGCACATGAAACATGCCCAGTCCATAGCCATCAATCTGTCAGGGCTGCTTCATGCCTGTCCATTCCCTTAGTTACCTTCCTAGTGAGTTTCTACAACCTCCTTACTCCTTTGACCCGATGCTTAAATTGGTTGGCTGTTTGATTTCTGTTGTCATGGTCACCGTGAAACGGCCTGTGCCGAGGATAAGTGTCATCGACTTATGCCATCTCATGATGACAGTTACATGCTTTTTCTCGTAAATCCAAATCTACCATCAACAGGAGTGCGCGCAGCTGATGTCTCGATTTGGGGGCTAGTTTCTACTCAAACACGATTGCACCAGCGACAAACCGCCGTCAAGCCTTCATCACCACCCTCTCCAAACAATAATTGTCAAGCTAATGTGGGTGAACAAACAGAGGATGTGATGTGGACAACTCCATCAAGATCCACGCCAATATGCGTCGCTACTAGCACTGAGATCAACCATTTTTCGTGGGTGAGTTCAGTACACTCACGAGCCATTGGTGTTGCGTCGACACTTATTCCACTCGGAACTGATAATATTTCCCCACCAACCAACTAATTCCAACTCCCTCTAAGTAGATCACCTTGAAACCTTTGAGTTGAACTATATCCGAAGGGTAAGTGCGCTTAAGTTTTTGCCCCACCAAAGCCTTCGTTATTGAGTGAGGATTTCAGGGAGGCAGCCGTTCACAGTTTTCCGCAGGGATTCGCCTAAATGGATCAACAAATCGCCTCGCCCATCCATTGATTTGAGAGTGATACTACAGCAAAGGTCCCTTCGTTGCATTGCAGTGACTTGAAAGTGTAGGGAGGTGGAGGGAGGGGATGAGTAGCAGCTGTTTTGTTTGGGTAGAGTAAGCAATGCGGCCGTCCGTAAACATCACAACGCATTACCATCACCATGGCAGTTAAATCGAGACATCCCGTAGTCCCTCACCCTCATTATCTATACATCCTTATGAATAAAGCACTTCAGAGATCTTAACTTGCAATCCAGTCGCTTGACCCCACCGACAGGCTTGGAGAGCAGACAAGTGGCATCAATCACTGCTGGGAGTTGCCGAAATTCCACCCATCAATGGTAAATTAAGTGTTGAAAGTGAATGTTGAACGCACTTTAGCACTTCCTCCTATTTCTGCTAATCGGTATATTTCTCTCAGCACTTCGTAAGCAGTAGTAACCAAAAAAAGGGAGGAAATTTGAATGCTTGTACTTCAAGTTTGTCTTTTTTTTTCCTAGCCAATTCACCAGATTCGCATGGGACTGGAACACCTGCCAGGTGGAAACGGCTACACAGGAGGTTAGAGAAGCAGATGTTCGTTGTCACACACACACACACACACACAAAGACATGAGCGCACTGTACCGAAGGGAGACAAACGGAAGAGGTGAGTGATTTGCAGAGGTGTTCAAATCAAATAACAACTTTTAACTTTTCAGATGTAAAATCGGATGTCGAGGCTAGCGCACTACTTACAGATGGGCTCCACTATCCACAGCAAGGGCGGGAAAGTCGTTAGGGATGTCTACTCGTATTCATGACAGACTTCAAAGCACGCCACAAGGACAGGACCGCTTGGAAGGCAAGTAGCGAGACAATGTGTACCTCTCCAAGATAGTTGCCCAGGCAGTGCCTGCAAGCTTTGCCTACTCCCAAACGTCTGATCAACGCATAACAAATCTCTACGCAAACCCAATGATTCAAGAGTGTCTGAAGTTCCGTGAAACTACCACCACATAAAGCTTAAAGTTAGGGAAACCGAGGCGAGGAAAACCAGGCAAACGCATTCTGGAGTATGGGTAAACTTACCTCCAATTCGCGTTCATCAAAAACTTGCAACCAGGAGGGATCCACAACCTCGAAAAGGCCCTTAAGGAAGGCCTCAGTCTGTTCGCCTACTCCGCGACTAAGTCTCCACTCCACCATCAGTCTGAAAAGAAAATAAATGCAAAAATTTCCTCTCAAACACGCACTGCAAGTCGTTAAACACGAACTGATGGAAACATTTAAGCCTCTATTTGTGCAAGACAGCACGTCACATATACGTGACACCTAATTAAAAAACGATTTGGATTGGAAAGGGTGGAGGAGGTAAAGACAATTGATGTCATGCCAGACCAACGCAGAATCCAAGTGGTAGTTGTGCGGATCAATCACCTCCTGAAGGCTCGGATTCTCCTAGAAGTAATAAACAGCTACCAAGTGAAGAGAAAGGATGCAAGAGCCGAGAAAAAAAAGCCAGTTCGATTGCCGCTAATATCAACAAGAAGTCTGTCATTCTCATGACACCTTCCCAACGCTTTTTTGCTCATCAGAACAATTAAAAACTATGAGGAGGATGTAATGTTATTACCACCTCGCTGATGACTCACGCAAAGGTAATTTACAATTCATGAATTCACTCCCTCCTTCCAATGAACACAAGTTTACAACCCATTCACTGCTACCGCCACCACCACGACTTCCCCAAACATAATTAATTCGTGTTCCAAATTATTGAATACTGAAGACAACCGACCGCCAGTACGATGCTGTGGGTACGCAATCGTCTGGAGCAGTCTGATGATGGTAGACGGGAGAAAATTATTCAGGTTCAGTAAACCAACATGAAAAGAACGAACGAAAAGGTCTTGATGACGCACAAGATGAAAAAAATGATCATAAAAGCCAACAAAGAACTTCTTTGCAGGGTTCACTACTTCACTGAACACATGTTACGCGTGAGTGATTCCATTTACTTCCTTTGTGTCCAGTCATGTGAGAAAGGCAGTACAGGGAGCAGTTCAGAAGCTACATCCCAACTGACAGTGCCATGAGACACATGCGATGTGGTAGCATGATCTGGACAAGCAACCAAAATAAGGTGAACCTTATCGAGGAGACGGTGGAGGAAAGTCAAAGCTGACTGGTGCGAGTCACTCTTCGGAATGTCGTGGAAGGGGGTGGGGAAGCTCGTTTGGAGATGGAGCGTCCCTCGCTTCGCTCCATCCACTCCGCATGTCCACATCCACTCACCACACATTCACTTCACTTCACTTCACTTCACTTCACTGAAATGATGAAGTGCATCTCTTGAAGACGAATCCTACTGTGGAGGTTGTGGTGAGACCTCGTATCGCCCTTTTCTCAGCATCACGAATATGTCAGAGGATGGTGAGTAGACATGATGAAAGAGTTATTTGAAGACACCACTTAGCATTCGCTGGGTCTGGTGGACTCTCTATCCTCGCTTCCCCACCCCAAGTAAGAGCGGACCCTCCGAAGCACATGAACTGTTCTCACTTCCACTTGTGACTGCAAAGACCTGGACGACGGAGGAGGTGGCCACCTAATGACAGTTGAATGCAAAGGGAAGTGAAAGAATCAGGCGAACAGGACGAACGGGATGCCGACGTGTTTGGTGCCAATCGGAGGCAGAGCACCAGCCATCGAAACAGAGGGGGAAACGACTGAGTCTGGTCGACGGAAAGGGAGGGAACGAGAGTAAGTGTTGCTAGTAGGGAGGATAAGCAAGCATTCACGGGTGTGACAGAACACTTCAAATGTCGGTGCAGTCAACTGTAAGTGCTTTAAGCCACGCAAGTGACAACACACCCAAATGCATGTCTGTAGTTGACATCAGTCAAGGCTAAGATAAGTGGGTGAGTTGACACGCCTCCTGACCACTGGCAGCAATGACCGCGTCCACTCCCTTGTCCACCAGACATTGCTTCCCAAAGGCGGGTGAACTTGTCACACAGGATGGTGAGCCTGTAATGCCATCTGTGACATCACCAATCGTCAACACACGANGGTGTGACAGAACACTTCAAATGTCGGTGCAGTCAAATGTAAGTGCTTTAAGCCACGCAAGTGACAACACACCCAAATGCATGTCTGTAGTTGACATCAGTCAAGGCTAAGATAAGTGGGTGAGTTGACACGCCTCCTGACCACTGGCAGCAATGACCGCGTCCACTCCCTTGTCCACCAGACATTGCTTCCCAAAGGCGGGTGAACTTGTCACACAGGATGGTGAGCCTGTAATGCCATCTGTGACATCACCAATCGTCAACACACGAGAGTGCTTTGCTTCTGTTCCTCTTCCTTCTGTCAAATGCGTCACGACTTGACAACAATTCCACTGTGGGCATGAGGAAGACGGAATTCAATCGAGGTGAGAGAGTGCGCTTCATTAAAACACAAGCAGCAGGAGTTGTTCTGCCTCTTTCTTCTCCTCCCCCTCCTCCTCCTCTCTTCGCCTTCTTCCTCTCCTTCATTTGGTAGACAGAAGCTTTACACAACGGCATCTTGCCTTGATCAAAAAGTAGCAGAAGCCGGCTGTCACCAGGAGGCAAAAGATGCTCCCCTTCCCCTTCCCTCCCCCTCGGCTCTCCCCACTCCCCCTCCCCTGCTCCTCCTCCTTCCCTTCTCCGGGACAAAGCGGAGTGGGTAAGTGGGTGGGTGGGGACATGCATCAATTGGCATCTCTGCTCCATAAATTCATGCGCGTTCACATTAATTTTTTCGCTGTCAGGGTAGAACAGTCATCTATAATTCACATTCTCCTCACTTTCTGATGCTTATCTTAGAGACATAAATCAATGCTTTACTGCTATTCAAAAAAATATTTACGTGGATCGTAGCAACTATGCTCCATGAAACTGAGAGACTTTCTAAGCAACCCAACTCGACTTGATGGGTTTTGGAGAGGTGACTGAGGTATTTCAACTACCTTCTCCCACTTTCGTGGTTTGTTTTCCTGACTGGTGGTTGCATTTCCCATGACATGTTGATGAAGGTGCGAATGAGGTGGCATCTCTCCCAATCCTCTCACTAGTTGATCTTCTTGTAGCAATCATTGTCACGTCTTGCATTGTCTTGCAGGAATACAAGTGACACATTCCCGTGGATGATTCCTTAGTTCTGAGGACGCTGTTCAAAGGAGGAGAGGGTTCATGCAACACTTTGATTGGCTAACTCTGAGCTTGGTTAAGGGGGCCACCCAGTGCCTTGTTCACTGTGACCTCAGCCGATGGGTTGGTCCCTGGTCCATGTCGGTAGGCACAATCCCTCCTGCATGTCCTCACTCGTCTTTGAGGAGGTCTCAGGTTGCTACACGCAGTTCCAGACCCATGTGAACACTTGCTTCTCTGTCGCACCACCAGAGGGACAAACTTGTGGGGTAAAGTAGTCCACACCTTCGAGGCCAGAGGTGAAATACACCTTGAAGTGATTGGTCAGTGGATTTCACTTCTCTTACCTTTGCCGATGCTCTATAGGGAATTTGACACAACTTTTGAAATGCACCATCTTCAAGATAGACCTCCGCTGATCGTCAACTCGGTCAGTGTACACTTTCCTACGTGTGGAAGCCTCTGCTCAACTCGGCCAGTAACAAGTCTCTCAAAGGATCCCCCCCTCCATGACGGATAACCTTCAGGAGGAATTGGTTGACATCGAAGTCAGGTGAGGGGAATAGATAACTGCTCCTCTCCTTGCCTCCATCGGTGACGGCAGCTGTCAATGATTTAATCCTTCAAAATGCAGAATGAGAACTCCACCGTTGCCATGACAATGACGGAAATTTCATCTAAATGGGGACGCGACTCCCATGAAATCGCAAACATGGATACTGCTCGGCCACTTCTTCACCAAGTGGCATAGAGAAGATTTGCTAAACGATATCTTGCATTGATGAAAAACTAGTAGGATTATGTGAGGCGTTCATCACGTCGGAATTGATGAAAGAAAAGCGACGACTACGAGTTACTTTGTAGTTTTTATTAAAGAAAGTAAAAGGTCCCCCATTCACTGACATTTTTATAAGGAGAATGGGTTGTCAATTTATTTATGAGCTTGAAAGAAGTTACTGTGCTCATTAAACTCTGTAACAACTTGCTCGTTTTCTCATTGGGGAAAAAAAAGTTTTGTTACACTAAATGACAGTCCCCAGGAACTGGGGCGATGAGAACGACGATTTGAATTTTACATGCACGCAGGGGGTTGAGAGGATGGCCCCAACCAAGGTAAGAAAATGCAGGCAATGCAGTCCATTATTCTCTTGGGTGATAGTAACAAAGACCCATTCACTACTTTTACGTGGGAAGAGGAGACATTGTCACGACAATGTGGTGACACCTCTTCGGCTAGCTTTCATTGGAGGAGAGAAATTTTCTATTCCTCAAACCGAGAGACAAGAAAGTGAACAATTTGGCTCGGAAAGGGCGTGAGACACTGGAATACTTGCATATAAATAGGCAAGGGTGCCAAAAAAACCCACCTCATGATTCTTACACGTGTTTGAAGCAATTAAGCATCCAATGGTTAAAAAGTGACGTTAAAAGCTCCTCGAATTTAAACAAATGGAGACTGACGTGAAAAGGAGACTAGTCTCGGGTTACAGCTTACGTCAGCAATGGTGATGACGATGACGGCGAGGCAATGGGTTCACCGCCACGATACACCCACGTCAATAGGGAAGGAGGAGGGGTGGAAGTCATTAAGCCAATGACTGTCGGTGTCATGGGTCATTAATAAGCTGCCTATGAAGTCTGAATTATTCAATGGCTGACCGACCGTCCGATCAACCAACGGACAGATCAATAAGAGTGGTACAAGAGGACGAAGACGTCTCCAGTCGAGGAGTGGAGTAGCATTAAAAAGTTTACCAAGTTGAAAGGAAGGCTGGAGACTACTCACAGAAGGTGTGGTATGAGGCAGATGAGCAACGCAGTGGTCAGAAAGGCCGATGAATCACCTCAAATTCCATCAAACCCACCAGTACCCTCTCTGCTCTCCTTAATAAAAATGTTTTGAAGGAGAATAATCTTCAGTTGCGATCAACGCAATTGATGGTGGAACAATTGAATTGCACCTACACCAGCTGGAAAACCGGTGATGGGAGCTCTCAAGCCAATGACCTCCGTATGTACATGGTAAACAAAAAGTCTGAAGTCCGTCAACTTGTTCTTCTTTGTCTGCCTTCTCATTCTATCGAAATGCTCCTTTAAAAACCACTTTTTTATTATTAAAGGGACTGGTTTCGTTCGCCTTCATGTTCCAAAGTACAAAGCACATTTCTAAGCCCAGGCTCCACTCCATCATCAAAAGACCATGCATGTTGAACTGTTGAACAATTCGTTGAAGACTACCCAAAATTTACGGCTTTAACTGACATATTCGGCTCATTTCGAAGGGTCGCAAAAATTAATTCTTCGCCTTCATCACTGTCTTCCACCTCTCCTTCTGGTTTAACTTCTCAAGAAACAGCCAGGACAGATCAGGACCAAAACCACTACCATTTCAGGACACTTGGAAATCATCATCCAAATAGCATGAGTAGTCATGAAACTGCCTACAGAGTCACGTAGTGGTATGCCTTAACCGACTTCCCATTCTCGTGTCAAAACCTTCAAGAAGCAGACGGTAGATTAATTCTTGACTACCATTCGATATTGCTATCATCCTCACATTTGTATTAATCCACCCTCGGGTTCTGTTTCCCTTCCTGGTGGCTGCAAGCGTAGCCAGCTGAACGACCACAAGATTCTCAATTCATTATCTCGACACTGCGTCTTCTTTCCGAACATTTGACCTCAGGTACGAAGGCTTCGCCAAGTGCAACGCTAGTGTCGACAGTGCTTGATGGTGCGCTTCTGACGCGTCTCTTCTGGCCACAATCTCAACTAAGTATTCACGACAACTTCGGTCTTCATATTCTTGATGGAAACCACGTACAGCATCCGAAACCGCCCCTAACTCAACGGTACACACTGCAAACTATGAGGATAGCCGGTTTGTCAGATGGAATTGCCTGTAAAATACCCTGCAGCTTTAGTGGGCATAACCCAGCCTTCGATTTACCACTCCCCTTAAAAGAAACATTTATCTACCACTTTAACCAAGAAATCAGGTAATTTGCACTTAATACTCACTTCAGATATTCCATCTTGTTAGCCTCGGTGACTTTAATCTCCCTGCCTCCCGGCTTCAACTCTTCCTCCTGCAACGAATCGAACTTGTAGTAGTTGCCGTTGAAGTACAACTCCAAGTCCAGTACATCCACATCGTTATCACTGTGGATGAAAGAAATGCCATTAAGAGTCACATCCTGAAGAAAACATAAAAATTTAATCGTGCGGAGTGCCTGCGTCACGCATATGTGACGCCACGGTAGCCATATTCGCCCTGTGAATTTTATCAATGGTTGTGCTGGCGTGTGCCACAAACTGACTTACAAAATGTACTGAGCACAAACATTAAAGATTGATGACACCAAAATGTTATGTTGGGGCAATAAAACATCTAGGCTCTGGCATTAGGTTTTCCCCTGAGGTCTCCCCTTAGTAACAAAAACAAAGACTTATGTTCCATTAAGAAATGAGAGCTTTAAAAACCTTTAAGAAAATACCAGCTCCTACCGAATGAAGGCAAGGGATTGGTAGAAGTCATGATCTACCAATTCGAGGTCTTGAAGGCAGGCCTTTCGACCGAGGATGCGTTTGTAGAAGGCCAAAGTGAAACCACCGTCAATGCACCGACCATGGAATAAGGCCTACCGGATGAGAAATAATAAAAATAGTCAATGCAAGTTCAACTGGAGACGTTTATTTTTGCTTGTAGGGACTTGTGAGGAGATTTTAAAATGCACCCGACCATCGCACATCCTCCTTATCATTGTTCTTCTACCACTTTCTGTCGATTTTCTTTTAAAAAATTGCCCCATTCTCGTCGAATGCCTTGAAGAGAACCTAGAGGAGATGAGATTTTGCGACAGCAGAACAATGAACCGACCGAAAGGAGCTTGAGTAATCACTTGAACTCGACGGGATCCCTTATTCACAATGGCGCCCCAAAATACACATCGTCATCACCTTTCAGACATGTCGTTGAACGTGAGGGGTGATGAACTACACCTCCACCAACTGGTAGATGAGTGCCACAAACGGCCACATCAACAGATGACAGACAGCAAGATTTGAAGGCCATCAATTCGATGTCCTTTACTTCTTCCAAGAGACAACAATAGACCGTCTTGGTGCTCCAAAGTTTAGCAAGCAAAGGGACCTATCAGCCGAACCCACGAACCACTCGCTCCACACTTCTTGGGCACTGCTTCACTCCCTGAATGCAATGCCTGCTTTGGTCGTGGCGTACAGACAATGGAAGACTGAAATATTTGCCTTTTCTTCTCGAAGACCAGCCAGGACTAATCAGCCGAAAGCAAGTCTCTTACTCAATCTTACAAGACAACCTGATGCCTCATCCTGGGTACAAGGAAATCTTAAACCTGACGAGGGGTGCATTTTAGGGCAAAGGTAGAAAATCAACCATCCCCATCCTCATCCCCTTTCATTGTATAGAAGCAGAAGTCGCAGCAGCCCTTCTATGTATCCTTCGATTATGCACCACCAACGTGGAAGCTTCGGTTTTAACACTGATAGTGATATAAAAAACAAGTCCCACGCTTTCCCCCCTCCAATCACGAGTTGAAGGGTGGTGTTATCAGAACCGCCGAATCTGGAAAACATCCATAAAAAACTGCTGACTATGCCAAATCACTTCTTTCCACACAGTTGTCACAAACGTTGGAGATCTCCTAATTCGTCATTTGAATGGTCATTAAGGGGACCTTCAACGGTAGCAAGGACGTTGTGGTTGAAGTGGATTAGGACCGCTAGAGGAACGACTTGCAAGATGGACTATTCCTGATACCAGAGAAGCATGAAGATAACTTGTTTCCGCAAGTTTAGGGCATCTACTTACCATTCCAATGACGCGTCCAATGAAATGGAAGTAGTCGAGATGGGCCACATTCGCGACATCGGAAGCGGGATTAATTTGTAGGGAGTAGTGTGCACCAGTGTACTCGAAGAGACCGAACATGGGGTTGAAAAAGTCCCGTGAAACACGCAGAAACCACTCTCTGTAAGGCAGACAGAGGTAGGCACAAGACGTTGGGAATAATGAAAAATACAACTTTGGTGATCACGAAATAATTCGATCACCGAGTCATAGGAAGTAGGAGATAGCTCTGATGAGAAGTTGGAAGCATTGAAAGTAAAGGAGCAGTGGGAAGTCAAGAAGAAATACTAATGAGAGAGCTTTGTCTTGAGGCAAACCGTCGCAAAAGGTGGGAAACGGCTACGGATGACTGGATCCGTAGATTGTAACAACAAGGACGCTTCTAATTAATCACGGAACGAGAACTGAAGATCCGGGATCCAACAGACTCAAATACATGTGCCAGTTGGCAAGAGGCCTGAAAGGACAACATCAGAGGGCTCATACCTGGGTCATGATAAATTCCTTAGGCCTGGTGGATGCCTTACAAGTCGAACACAACTCCATTCCACGGAGATGGATGCCTTTCATAAGATCTGTTGAACTAGTACAACGCATTACCCAGGAGTGATCTAAAGGTGTGACAGTGGAGTACAGACACAATTCTTTGGTGAAGGCCATCAAGTCAAGAGTGTGGCAAAAGGCTTCCAATTCCCACAAAATCGCATTCCACATTGGGGAATAGCTTCCAGTGAAGATAAACACTTCTCGGCTAAATAGTCAATCTTTTATTCCACACTTTGGCACTCCTTCAAAGAACAAGGAATCGTAATTATAAGGCACAAAGTTTCAAGCGGATTTTTTTTCATGCTAAAACAACAGACTGGAGGAGGAGGAGGAGGAGGAGGAGGAGAAGGAGGAAATGAGAGGTGGAAGGAATAACTTTTACACCGCCAAAATTAAAAGCTCTCAGAAGAGGAATAATTAGTAATGACGTGGATGCAAGGCATTTCAGAAGGGTGTGTAAATGTTTTCAATGAAAAGAAAAGAAAATACACCTTTACAAGTACTTGCTTAAACCTGGAAAGCAAAAGCGTTATCGTTGGGGTAGCCTGCAACCCCTGAAGAGCGTTTCTGTCGGATTTGCTAGATGCTTCGATGGGTGGCAAGTTGCTAAAGGTTCCAGAGAGTCGGCCACCAGTTCAGTACACCACATCAAATAGGGATGAGGTGTAAATGCACCAATAACCACTTGAGGGCAAAGGTCAAGATCAATCAATTACACGGACTCCTCGGTCACCCGATACGTGCGCACTGACCGTGCCCCGTTCGCTTGCTCACTGCATCTTGGCATGTGGATTGCCTGGATGGTGGACCCAATAGGATCCAGGAGACCTGCACACAGCCAGTTCTTGATGGAATTTACAACAGTAAAATAAGATACAAGACAGCTACGTTGAGTGGACACAAAACTGCCAATACGACTTTAACAGCGGATAAGGGCGAGAGAGGATCTTCCATTCGAGTCGTAGCGAGATAAGTCAAGCAAACCGTCGACAGTGACTCCACTGCAGACAGTTTCATCCAAATTGTTCCTCATATACTTAGCAAATCCAGCTATCCGAGATGAAGTGGTGAGTGTCGCCAATGTGTAGAGTTGAGTAGTAGAGCAATGATTCATTTGGAGACGACTGGTAATGCGTCAGTTGGAACATAAAGACACGAAAACTACTCCTCATCATGAGTCAACCAACCGTTTAGCTAGTTAGTGCTCTTCTATGAGGTGGGTGAAGGAGGTGGAAGGTGAAGAACGCCACGTTGATAGAGGCTGTAAATGCGTGTATGTGGCATCCACTCTGTTCCCCTACCTCCCATCACAACTTTCCCTCTTGGCGTGGGTGACATGCCGTCGTTCCAGCATCACTGATGCTAAACACGACTGCTCGCTTTCCCTGACATTTCGCATTGGTCTCGTCGTCGTTCAAGGGTCTCCTTAGACGTGATCACCATCAATGAAGCATCTCCCAGTAACTCGTCGCCCGATCCACTTGTTCTGCTACCACACAGAGTGTCTTCCCAAGACGATCTTCACCAACCTCAACTTTATGGAACGTTTCAACAACTTGTGAGATAATAGAAGCTTGGTTCGTAAAGGAAACAAGCTCACACCAACAATCGAACCCATTGGACTCAAACGGAGTTATTTTGGAGAAGGCTTAAAAAACGTGAAGGAAGTAGGGGAGAGGCGCAAAGGGTAAAGGAGGACTTAGCCGAATAACTGAGTCATATCTATGATTTATGATGTAGGCAAATAAGCATTTGCGTGTGATTCCCAAGTTCCCCAAGGTTACAAGTCACATTATAGTAAATGTTGGATACACACACACACACAACACTGTGGGTTTGGTTGCAATGCAATCAGATCGATTCGCTGTGGGAGGAAGAGTTGAAGCCGGGAGGCGTGGAGATTAAAGTCACCGAGGCTAATAAGACGGGGTATCTGAGTTAATTTGGGAGAAGTCGCTGACCAAAGCGGATAGATGGACATTTTCTTTCCAATTTATGTGAATCTGTGCTTTGGAAATTGGGTTGTACTTCCTAAAGCAGTAATTTGGCCGGTGAGCCGGTGACGAATTCGGACGGTGTACGTTCCGTCATGTAGTAGTAGCAGCTGTGACTAGACAAGAGCGCGCCATCAAACGCTGCCAACATGAGTGCTCTCGATGTCGGTGAATCGTTCGTAAATGGGATCATGAAGTGAAAACGAACACAAGAACGGAGTTGTGGAAAGGTGAGGACGACTACAATGTGGAAGGGTGGTGTTGAATTCATCTATCGGCTAGCCGTTGCAGATTTTGGCACAAGCATGGGAGAACGTGACTGCGTGGGCAGTTGTCCAACCACTCATACTACTCCATTAATGACTTTTAGATGGCCTGGAATGGCCGTAGTCACGTAGAACATAAAGAGAAGGGAAAAGAATGAGAGGAATGCAAATACGGGTGAGAATAGGCAAAATGAAACAAATAAGTTTTTCGGCTTTCTAATCTACATGGGCTAGATCTCGATAGATGCTAACTGTCCTCGAGGAGCAGGAACAAGAAAAAGAAAACGGAGAAGACAAGGAAGAAGCAATGCTTACAACCCTTCGATAGGGCAGTCTTCGACAATCAACCACTCCACACGCAAATCCTACTTATTCTCTTGAGGATGGAGTGGAGCGTGGCTTCGGTGTATGGTGCGTTTGTCGGCCTAAGGGACAGTGAAATATGAAGGCAAACGAGACCCAAAGGCTCCTGTCAATCGTATGCCAGTGCTTGTGACACCCACCACCAGTAATCCAGTTGGTGTAAGTGTAATTCAATTATTCCACCGTCAGGCATGTTAAATGTGTCTAAAGGGTGTTCTTCACACATCGGCCTTAAAGTCTGTTTAATGAAGAGAGAATAGAGGGCGTTGGTGACTTTGGTGGACCTTGGAATGATTAATCTAACTTTCTAACTGGCAATTTGTTCATCAGCCGCATTCCACGCCTCCTCAAACTGGTCTTCAGCCCTCTTTTTCACTTTATGATCATCAGTTTGACTTCCACCTCATCCTTGCATTGGTCGTCGCGACATAGAAGCATGATGGACCGAACGACGTATCAGAAGGCATTGTTTCGATGCAAGGCTAAGACCTCCAGATGCACAGACAATGACACACCTCGGCAGTTTCCACTGAGGTCATTAAGAAAACCCCATCAAAGCCCCGCAGGGAGATAGTGATACACGCGGAGAGAATTTTGCTGGACCATTTGCCTACTGGCAAAATCCACTCCAAGAATTGCATGAATGCGGAAACCCGTTTTCGCCTCCTTTCCTATTCTACATCACTTCACGGCTGTTCAGCGGCCTAGTTTGATTGGTATCGCCCCATCCTTCCTATTGAATGCTTACTACCTCCTAGCACAGTTGGACTTGTCGCCTCTTCTTTCAATCCTGGCTCCCCTTTATCTACATCCGATGTGGATCTAGCAGCCTTTGGTGAATAGTGGATGAGAGTTGCCACTTTTTGACAAAAATTATCTCCACGAGACCGATTTCCTAGGTCTCGAAAGATTTTAGTTAAAATATAGGCAAAAATAGCTTAATTGTGCTATAGGTTACCTTGCAATTCCACCATAGTCCAGTCCTTCTTCACCAAGGAATGTGATGCATAGTCGCTTACGCAAATCGGAAGCCGGCAGTCGTTGAATCTACAAATGGCAGTTGATCAATCATCCAAGAGTCCAACCAAACAGCCAACAAAGAGGCGGGCATGCACGGAACAAGACTTACCTGTTGGAAGGACTCTTCCAAAAGGCCATCACGCGAGATGGAGAGCCTCGCGTGGCCATTGAGGAAGTGAGAGGAGCACTGAGCTCTGAAGTAGGCCAATTTCGCCCGAAAATTGCGTTCATATTGCACTGGCACGCCCATCGAACCCAACGATCTATGAAAAAAGGCAAGAAGTCATTGATATCTACGACCGAAAAAGGAGGGAGAATGGTACATTAACTCTGCACCAGTCAAAACACGCCTGGAACGTCATTTAACCCCCAAGGGAGTAAAGAGGGATAAGCAGAAAGTAAAAGCTGTGCGCGTTTATGCTAACACAAAGGCATAGGAAGAAGTAAACAAGCAATAAAAGTGCCATTGCGCAGATGTTTCAGTCCTTGGGAAAAAAATAGACCACAAGTAATGCCAAAACATCGGCTCAAGTTAAGGGGACTTGAAGAGAGTGAAGGGAAGCGCATTTTTTTGTCTTCCTGTGATTTGGAACACACTAAATGGGCATCCTGGATGTAATGAAGCATGCCTCCACTACAAGTTCAATTTCTGTAAGATATTCTGCTTCTATATGCCCATTCGCTTCGTTACGAGACGTCTCTTCAGTACCTCCTGATGACAGGAGACCGCGGACCTTACTCAAAGAAATGCAAAATTGGAGTAGAGAATGCACCTTCTATTGGAAAGAGCCTCTCCTTCCACTGACTCTCCCTGAGGGTTTTATTTTATATCGAGTGAATAGATCTCGGTCTTCACCAAGTGACTATCTGTGCATGCAGCTCGACACACTACAATGCACATTCTCCTGGGAATGGAGCGGTGTGCGCATCAAAAGGGTGAGAGGAAGGCATTAAAAAAAGTGGATTTTCTGGGATAACAAATGATGAATGCTGAAAAACACAGGAGCCAGTATTCGGCTAGTCGATAAACAGGCCTCTCGCACGCGATAGAAAGGAAGAACGACAAGTTGGTAGTCCATTTTGAATTACCTTGTCAGTGGTACTAAAGTAGACTTGATCATTAAATTTGACAACCTCACATTCCATTATTGTATGACATAAGGGCTAGAAATGGGAGAAAAAGTGATACAGAAGTTGGGAGTCAAGAAGGGCCTGAGAACCAAGGGAAAGTGGGAAACGTCAAATGGAGAACACCTCTACGACTTAAAATGACAGCACAATCCCATAGATTGAATTTGAAGTGGAGAAGGAGAGAATAGTTGGATGAGTTTTTTGCCCCCCCCCCCCTCCCTAGGTGGCGGTGAAAGTACAGGATGTTGGTTTTTACAATGCGAATTCCAAAACCGGCACCAAATCAGTAAAAGTGCAACTCAGAACCATGAAAAAAAAGTACTTTTCCTTCAAAAATGAAACGCCCACTAGAGTGGTACTTTAAGGGAAGAGTGTACACGAAAAATTACGATGTCAGTAGATGAAAAAATTGAGACTCTTGGAGGTAGTACCCGAGTCGGCTGTCACCTTGTTACTCTTCAATTCCTACCCGAGTGACCCAATAAGTGCTAATTCTAGAGACTGACTGACCAACTTGTAATGCGAAATGGCCTGTGTCTTGGCATTCCAAATGAGTAACTTATTTATTATGCCCCAACGGAATACAAATTGCCTCACATTCTACACGTCTAGGCTGCCAGCAATGAACGGTCGGTCGCTAGTGCTACGGAACTTGTTCCTAAAGGACAAAAAAGTCTCGTACAGCATATAGGGGTGGAAGAGGAAAATACTGGCCCATTCTCATCCACCGCATTTCTCTTGTATTTATCGCGGTAATTATTCTCCTTCTGAAGGCGTTAGAAAGTCACATGAGATACACGGGTTGGAAATAGCTGCCACAGAGGTAGAACCGGAAGTTGGTAAGGATGTTTGGTTTCCTGATTTCTGACAGGAAAAAAAAACATTTTAAGCAGGTAAAATTAGCGCCTAGCTTATGTCCTGTTGAGACTGAGTTATCAGGATGTGGGCGAGATTTGTGGGATGCGATTGTATCGCAGTAAACCGCAGTTCCACAATATTTCACTGTTAAGTGGAAGAAGTGTCGACGCGCTCCCCACCAGGACGACGCCTTACTGTAGCCATCGTCCTACACTGACCATTGCAACAACATCAGTGGGTCGTGAGTTGACTTAAATGCTGGCGAAGGTGCGAAATGACGCAAATCTTGGATTTGCGAGAAGAAACGTGAAACTGTCAGTCTGAGACGGTACAAGTCGGTGGCACTTATCATAAATCCAAGGCATTTCACGGTGGCCATGAAAACAGAATTCCAACAAACAACTAACGTGATAACGTACCAGGTCAAAGAAGTGATGAGGTCAAGAAAACTCACTGGGAAGTTAACTAAGGGAACGAACACGCAAGAAGCAGTCCCGACAAAGATTGAAGGTCAAGGACTGCACATTTTTCATGTGCAAATGGTCTCAGTTGGTTCAACTGCTCATCAGACGTGAGCACCTGACCTCTATAAGACATCATGCAAGTCCTAGCACTATAGGGAGGCAACACTAACGCAAAGTGAAGCAATAAAGGGAGATCTGTTGATCAGAGGTTGAGGTGGACTTCACTGCAGTGCCTTGCCCTGTAGCTGCTGTTGTCCGGGATGCCTGAGTTGGACGTGGAGGACTGGCGGTCAAACACAGTGTACAGGAAGTACAATGCCTCCTCAAAGCAGGTCGTCTGGTTCTGGCAGGTGGGTACTCACTCCTCCTTTTCTCCTCACCTCTTCTCCATCCCCTTTCCTTCCCTTCCCTTCCCTTCCCTTTCCCCATGCCCGTTTCCTCCCTTCCTTTTCCAACCCTCACCTATCTTTCTGTCTGCCATCCTTCTGACTTCCACTCCACATCTCTCCATCCATTGTCCCGTTCTTCCTTCGTTTCCTCATCCACGTATCGATGATACGATGGCCTTCGTAGATGTTGACTGCAATCTCGACCCAAACTCGCACCTGTCTAACCAAACTTGTTGGGCAAATTGATCATACACGACATGGTGGATGTGTGGAAGATGCCAGTCATTTCCGCTGCCACTACTGTTGGTGTTGGTGCTGTTGATTTTGCTGCAACCACACCTCTTTTGCCTGTCTCTGAAAATTACTTTCCCTCTTGTAACTATCTATCCACCCATCAGGTTTTGGATGTCGTGCATTTGTTTGGCTCATCTCCACACCTTTCTCTGCCTCTGTCCCTTTCGATGAGATGAGATGAGATGAGATGTGATGTCTTACCGTGACACCGTGAGTCAGCTTCGCTGTCCATTTCGAGTACCTGTGGATGTGTGGTACAAACCTTCGCTTTGCTTTTCCTTACAAGGGAGCTATTTTAGTGAAGGCAAGTGCATATTGCCTCGAGTGAGATGGTTGTTTAACCCTGACCCTCACCGGTATACACTCCTCTGCTGTGAATGTGTGTGTGTGCGTGTATGTGTGTGTTAATTTCTCGATTTTGAGAAGCAGTCCAAACTCGGACTTCCGTGACTGCCAGCTGCACCCACCAATCTCATCCAATTCAAATGTGTTCAAGACAAGTGTACACCAATGCGACTTGGACCTGCATTCACACTTGTGAGGCACTACAGCCTCTGCAATGGACCTGGATAGCACGAGTCGCGGTTCTACTTCTGCTGAGGTCAAACACCTGCCTCTGCTTATACAAGTGTCATGGAGAAATCGTAGTCTATCTCCTCTATCCCATTGTCATGCTGAGGAATTTCTACAAGTTGGCTGTTCACAACTGATGCAAGCACTACAGTCGTTTATCCCTCTCAGTCCACTGTAGTTAAGCACCGCTTTCAACTGCCAAAATCGAGCTTTGAGGCATTGACCATGAGGGGACTGTCGCATGCAAAAATGTAATTTTTTGTTGCTGTCCTGTTTGAGTGACTAAATAACGCGAAGGTCCACAATGCGGAAAGGTTACATGATGCGATGCATCTAATCCGGGAGGCGAAATTAGGCTCGTCTTTCATTTAAAAAGCTCACTTCATTATCAACATCCAATCCACAAGTGGGAGGAAAGCATCGGACTCTTCCAAACACGAATGTATGTGCTTTTGAGGTATTTGCTGGGTCTACTCTCGGCACAAGTGCTCGTCACTGCTCCATTCTCACAAGACAGCTTCTTAAAACAACTGGTTCGTTGAAGCAGTCATCACAACACCAACTTGCGAGTTCCTCCTTTAAGGATTTTACTTTTAAATATAAATAGCATACCTATGGGCACCTCCACCACACCATTCAGCAGGCTTTTCCATAGGTGCTTCTGTGATTGTCAAAAGCCAAGAAATGGATGACAGTTGCTATTTGGATTCACATTTGATGGAAAGCTGTAGAAACTACGATTGGGACTAAGGGTAAGCGTGTATTCCCATCCCTTCAAGTAATGCGGCCAATAGGGGACAAAGCGACTTGCCTCCGCCCACGCCCCATTGCAAGGAGCGAATGCACGACCAAAATATCATTCAGTAAAGGTGGCTTTTGAAGCCTTTTTCAAAGCTCATGAGCATAGAGCCTTTTTACACTCTTTTTGATCAACATGGTTGAAGGCCGTCGCCAAGGCTGGTTTAAAAAGCGATTATTTTAATAAACAGAGCACCAGGATGATATAAAATTAGCAGAACTTAAAACAATTCTATGCATGAAATGTGGCATAACAGAGCGTAGTGGAGCAGGATGGAGTAGAGATACGCTCTGTTTTATGCATGAATTTTACATTCGAATATAACCTGCTTCATGAAATAGTGGTGGCTGAGACGAAGAGACCTACGCATTTGACGATGTGCTCTCTACTATTCGATTTGTACGCAGTTCGGACAAGGAGAAGCAAGCCCGACTGCTGCAATTCATCACCGGCACCTGTCATATTCCCTTGGGTGGATTCGGTGAACTAATGGGTGAGTCCCTCGTTCTCTTCACTGAATTACGTGGTTGACAATGAGGAGAGAATCCTTCCACTTATGCCCACAGACAAGAAGGACCGTCATACGTCAGGCGCCAAGCTGACACTTCACCTTCCTGTGCGTGCGTTGGCTCATTTGAGTCCTGTCATTGCGTTGTTTGCGTGTGCGTCCAAGTGACACAAAGTTTTGCCTCCATGGATGATGTCTTTCCTCGAGGGCAACAGACCCGTGAAATGTCGCCTTTGAGTGGCAGAAGTTGAACGAACGACGGTGCTCTGCTCCACTCGATTTGTCTCCACCTCACAAGCCACCTTTTCGAGGACAAACTAATTAGCTGTGTTGGTCGAAAAAAGAGGAGAAGGAAGAGAAGGAAAAGAAGGAAAGAAGTCGCACCATTATCGTGTCAAGGAGAGGAGTGAGGTTGAAGTCTCTTCCCTCCTCACCGCCTCCGAAAAAAACAAGGGTTAAGAATCGTTCGTTTTTGCTTTCGCCTCCCTCCTGCACAAACAGAGTGCCTGTGCGCATTCGCCTGACGAGGTGTTGTTGCTCCCCACACCCCAAGCACCGACGAGCCAACCCAGTCAACTGTTTGTAGCAATTGACTCTCCACACCTCAGCAGTCGTCACATGAAAGTCACATTTTGGGGAAAATGCTCCACAATGATTTTTCTCCATTTAGCTGCTTGAGATTGAGTTTGAGGTTAAATTTAGCTGCTTGAGATTGAGTTTGAGGTTAAAAATAGCCGAGGTGGTTATCACTAGCATCTGCCTCCTCTTCTGCCTCTCACTGTGTCACTGTTTCGCAGGTCCGAAAAAGGGGAAGTGAGAGCACTGTCACACTGCGTACGGTCTTGCATTTCCTTTTTTCAGGCGAGAGGCCGACTTTCAACTGTCCGCACGGTGATTGTGGCTCATCTCCAACCAACTCAAAGTAGCCCCTTTCCACAGTGTTTGTGGCATTCACACCGCAGTTGGCAGTAATGAGGTGACAACTCTGATTTGTGGTGATGAAGGCTGTTGCACTGAGTGGTGGCTAAGTTCGACTGATCCCATTGCCTGCCGCATAGAAGAGGAAATACTTCCGTCTCTTTCTTGTCAAAAAATCCATTGCAAATACTCGATTAGCCAGTGCTGCATGGTTCATTGAGCATTCCAATCAACACTGTGCTCACGGTTTCATTAATCACCCACGACTCCCTCTCCTCCCACACCACGACCCAAAGTGGAATTTGCTAGCCCCTACCACGACCCAAAGTGGAATTTGCTAGCCCCAGAGAAGGAACGGTGATGCATGTCCACAAAACCAGACGGTGAAGCCTTTTGCCCCACCGATTCGACAAGAGTCTGCATCTGCCTACGCAATAGGTTCGCAGATCGGGTTTGAGTGATTTTCCCCAAAGTGGGTCGTGGCACATCCACACAGGATTGGCGTTTCACACTTCAAGTCTCTCCGATGTGTCCGGCCTTTTGACACGATTCAGTGCAGAGGCACTGATAGATAAAGGCACTTCAATGACGAGTTGGACGTTTACTGTTGACTTTGTTGCGCCCTTTCAGGAAGCAACGGACGTCAGCTCTTCTGCATCGAGAAGACGGGGACGGAGGCCTGGTTGCCACGCAGTCACACTTGCTTCAATCGACTGGACTTGCCACCCTACACTTCATATGACCAGTTGCGTGAAAAACTCCTTCTTGCCATCGAGGAGACTGAGGGATTCGGTCAGGAATGACTGTGGACGACAAATTGTGTGTACAGCAGAGAGAGTGCTAACTTTGCCTTCTTTCTCTTCTACTTCTTCCTACTATTCTTGTTTCGGTTTTGTGATGTTTGGCGGTGGTGGTGGTGGTGGTGGTGGTGGTTGGTGGTGGTGGTGGTGGTGGTGGTGTGAAGACAAGCTTTTGAGTGCTTTTTCTGTGATTTCATGGTGGTGGTGGGATTGGGGAAGTGAGGAAAAGATCGGCATGGAAAAAGTGGCGTCCGCGCTGAACCGAGAGAAAGGGGTAGCGCGTAGTCACTCCCTTTTCACTCAGCCCTCAACGGATTTGTCGGTTTCAGGATGATGATGATGGGACAGTCAGGCATTTTATGCGGAGGGAGTGGAGCCCCGTCATTATCCACCTTTAATATTCGCAGTGTTTGTGACTTTTCCACCCTTGTCCTCGTGTGGTTGGTGTGCAAGGTGTCAAGACTCCTAATGGAGCATACTTACCACCCGTCAGTTGCCCACAGGGTCGTAATCGCGACGATTATTGGACAAAAGACTAGTGAAGGCGCTCTTTTTACGAGTTTAGGCGTCACAGAGACACTCTCCAAGAGACGTTTTACTTTTAAAGCCGCCTTAATATCCAGTTGACCAAGAAAATAAACAAAAAGGAAATTGCATTGTCTCCTATGCGCATTTGTAGGACTCACTGTCTACGTGGGAACATTTCCTCTTGTTACCTAGACCTCGGTTGTGTGTGGACGACTGTATTTGAACTTTGGGATTAATGGGATGATTTTGATGCTCACATGCAGCCAGAAGAAATTGCAACAAAAGAAGTGAGGGCAAACGCACCCAGCATGCTGACCAGTGCGAGGGTCAATGAAGGTGGTCGTTCGGCTGTTGTGATCAATGAAGTAGCGCTGACCGGCCGCTGTGTAGCGTTTCTCCCATCCCGGTGGCAGTGGCCGACTCTCGTCCATGCCGCGCTCCCGTGGGTCCTCCCATTGCGTGGTGCAGTTCTTGTGATTCACGAAGTACACTCGGTTTGTCTGCGGGTCCATTCGACGCTCTGGCAAGGGGCACAAGATCTGTGAAAGGTCAAGTTGGGCTTGAGACCTTTCTGTGAAAGGTCAAGTTGGGCTTGAGACCTCAAGTTGGGTGAGTGCATACACCTGCGTTGATGGTAAAGGATCTTGTAAACTAATGCGCAAAATTCAAGCCGTCAGATGACTTTGANACACCTGCGTTGATGGTAAAGGATCTTGTAAACTAATGCGCAAAATTCAAGCCGTCAGATGACTTTGAGAACAGGCAGAGTGAGGAAACTCCCAACCCCCTAACAACACGACTTTTGAAGGTCGTTGACGTGTCGAGGACTAGTGCTCATGCGTCTCTCAGTGATGGCCAGCTCACATTCATGGGAGACATTTCGGCCAAGATGCCGTCCTATCTGCCGAGAAAAGGCGGTGAGGTTGGTCCACCAGGGAGGATCCTGCCTTGTAGTTCAGGAAGACTTTTCGCTGCATAGAAGAGGTTTTTGGGCAATATTTGACCTGCCGGTGAGTATAGATGGCGTTTTCGCAGCTTTCATCAAATCTTTTAACTCCTTTAGAGAAAAATTTACCATAAATTTGGATTCATGTTACACTTTGTCACTCCTGACCCCTGGCAGGACCTAATTTGTAACGATTATGCACTACCCAGAGCCATGATTTCAGCCTGGCCGTAAGTAAACAATGGCCATGTCATGACTACCACATTTTGGAGACGACTGACAGGGCAATCCGTGCCTTGAAATCGACACAACCCAAGATTAAACGACTCCAAGTACCGCATGGTCGTGTCATTTCCCCTCCCTTCTCTCTCTCTCTCTCTCTAGCTTCTGAAACCCAAACGGAGCATATGAAAGGCATCTTAGAGTCTATGAAAAAAGGCACCTCCTTAACTAAGGAAGCCACATTTAATAATCTCAGACGTCACATCACAATGTCATCCCATCAAATACCCCAAAATAAAGTCGTTTTAGTCACCACTTCTCACAGCTGCATTTTCACATCCAAATGGAATTTGAGTAATTGACAGTTACTCCCTCCTTTCCCCAGCCTGAAACCCCTACAGCATTGGAAAAATTGTTAAAGACAAAATAAAGTTGTTAAACAGACTGCTGAACTCAGTTTTTTTTTGCCAATTCAAGCAGAAATTTCGCAGTAGAAGTATGCATTAAGGTTAGTTTGTACACAGCATAATTGAATTGCACCACACGATGATTTATAGTGCTCTGCTGAAAAGGGCGGCATCAAAAAAGGAGAAAGGAATTCCATTCAATTAAAAAAAACAAGGGATGTTAACCCCATTCGTCGGTTATAAGTAAAGTTTCAGGGAGGAGGAGGCGGAGAGAGGCAAAAATCGAATCAGGGTGGAAAAAAACTTACAGATGAAGTGGATGGCTTAGATGCCAGACGTCAGTAAGCAGTCAGTAGCATAAGTTAGTTCAATGTTCAGTACACCCTGTCACAATGTCTTGTAGTTTGTGATGAGTTAGGAATGAGAATGTTTACCCGCCTACATCATGAGGCATTGATAGGACCCGGCTATTTGGCATAGTCTTTCTTCCCTCCTTACTCTTCTCCCCTGCTGTCGGTGTGAGCTTGTCTCACAACTTATAGAAGCGTCCCATAAGCCGAGGTTGATAGAGAACGTCTTGAAAAGACGCGCTGTATGATAGCAGAACAAGTGGGTTACGCGACGATTTGCTGGGAGATGCTTCAGTGATGGTGATCACGTCTGAGAAGACCCTTGACCAACGACGAGACTAATGCCGAATGCCAGGGGAAGCGAGTAGTCGTGTTTAGCATCTGTGATACTGGAACGATGGCATGTCACCCACGCCAAGAGGGAAAGCTGTGATAGAAGGCACTGGAACAGAGTGGAAGGGACAGGAGGACTACCAGCGTGGTGTTCTTCATCCCCCATTTCCTTTATCTAACCCATAAAAGAGCACTAACTGACTGACTGGTTGGCTGACTCACAGTGAGGCGTGGTTTTCACC
The DNA here is from genome assembly GCA_001693075.2 of Taenia saginata. Taxonomy (NCBI): domain Eukaryota; kingdom Metazoa; phylum Platyhelminthes; class Cestoda; order Cyclophyllidea; family Taeniidae; genus Taenia; species Taenia saginata. Next base: position 214,784 of record LWMK02000048.1, on the reverse strand, counting down.
GCTCTGTCCAAACGCTAGCAAGGCGAACAGACGCATCATTGGTCGCCTCAAAATGAATCACTACCCTACTGCTCAACTCTACGCATCGAGGACGCGCGTATACTTCATCACGGATGACTACATTTGCATAGTATATAGGGAAAGCTGTAGAAGGAGCTGTTTGCAGTGGAGTTACTGCCGACGGTTAGGCATCAAATACCGCTGAGATCAGTTCATTTGACAAAGATAAGCTTTTGAGTTTTTCGAAACGACGATGGTAGATTGCATTACCGACTGTTTCGAGGAATACACGTGCGAAATTATTCAGTTGCTTGGGTATGGCAGTCTCGGTTAACACTCATTGGTCTGCAATGTGGGCATGGAGGTGCTACTCTACTAATACTTCTGCAGAGCTACGATACAACTATTTGATAAGACACTTGCCGGTCAAGGGTTCAACATTCGAGTAGTGTCAATGATCTAGGGAAGACCGACCGTACATTTGGTGGCGAGGATCTAGTTGCAGTGGGCTTCAAGCAGGAGCCTCAGGCAACATTCCTGTGAATGGTAAATTAGCGCGTGAAATACTTGTCTAATCCTGGGCGCTCGACTAACTCATCTGCTACCATGTGAATGCAAGAAAATAAAGCTTACCCTTCCTGTAGGGATAGCAGCACCTTCGAACACTTTCATTTAGAAAAGATAGCGCAAAGTGGACGTCAGAGGAGCGAAGAAATAGGCTGTCTTAGGCTTGTTCAACAGTACTAGTAAACCATTTTATGTGAGAACTTCCTATGTATTAATCAAAGACGGGAAGTGGGTGCATAAATACGCAATAAAACAAACACAGCTTCCACTTCCTGAATTGTTTAGTTTTTTCCGATTCTTTTGTGTCAAATCGAGACCCGACTACACTTGAACGCCTCTTGTAATAAATGCGACTATTGCCACCTACCCCATCCCTCCGGCAGAGACTTGTCAGCCTCAAAGGAAGCAGCCGACTGCCGTCCAGGGGCATCGCCCACTCCTTCTGACCAATCAGAACGCGGGAGTCGAAGATTCGGTTGGGCCGCGCTGCCCCACCTTGACTGAATCCTCTCGGGTGTCAGTGGGGGCGAGGGATCGAAAAGAGCGCGGATAAGCTCGGTCCAAAAGCTGGAGCCGACTGCCACTGTGACGTGTTGGTTACGACTTCTTCGGTTGCCAACACCGTCTACCGTTGATTGGGATGTGGCAGTTTGACCATTTCTTGAAGGGAAAAATAAATGCTACTGAGCTGGTATCAGTAGATAAATTTTGGCGTCAGGAAAGAGAAATTTGGGAAGACGATTCACATTTATTAAATGCAACCAACTAATAACAATTCACTTTCGCATCGCTAGTAGCAAAAAATGGTCCCGAGGTGAACCAGCCTCTGTAACACTGGTCTAGTTCTACCATCAGCTACCTAGAATCGGTATTCCCCATAGCATTCTCGGAGGAAACTCAGGAGATGTTATAAACACTCCTTTAATTAACATCCTAAAGAGCACTTAAGTCCAGCTGGATTTCATGAATGCTAAAAAAGAAGTAGCGGATGTGACAAAACCTGTGAAGGCGCCCAGTTTAAGAACATCAATTCATGAAGCGTTAGTCGCCTTCTGGATCTTATTGGAGGGAAGAGTCTAGCTAAGGGGAAGCAGGAAAGGATGGTGACACTTAGTTTTGAGTCAGAATAGGACGTTTAAGAATCCTCAGCTGTAGGAGCTGAAAATGTCTACACCACAGATCCACCAGAAACTGTTATCATTGTGGCATTACTTGGGCGGGATCACGTGATCCGACAAAAGCCTGGACTCATTCACACGCCCCCTCAAAGTTGTGTACAATAATATCTTCAAAGCGACATTTCTCCGACGACCGTAGAGTTTTCCATTTCATCTTGCTTTAAGTAGGTCACTTTGGGACACGTTTCATTGCAAGGCGGATTTATCACTGGAGGCTGCATTTAAATATTATTCTTGAGCAAATTACCTATCCATCCCCCTCTCTAAGACAAAGAAAACCATAATTAGGGTAGTCTGTTCACTCGATTGGATGCTAAAAGATAAATAATAGACTTCTTCGGTCGGTTGCTACTCAATTAGGATTTAAGTAGACTACTCCTAGCAGTTTTTGTCAATGTTGAATTTTAAAATTTAAAATTTATCAGTAATAGCCCCCAAGTATTACCTTAAACCCGAACAACAGCTCAAAATCACTGTCAAATTGTGGCCTTAGATACAGAATAGGTCAAACATTGCGGTTACAGTGTTGAGAGGACACCACTTCCACTTTCCAAATTTTTAAATAAATGAAAAGAAAACTGAAAAAAATTGTTTAAGGCGACCAAAATTCCAGCATCCAGTTTACTGCATGTGGAGACACAAGCCGGTCGGCACTGTTTGTTGCTAGAAGCGCAAACAGCCCTCCACCCTTAACTCGCCTCGCTTTCATCTGTCACTTCAAATGTCATTGTCTAATTTTAAGGTTAAAAGGAGGAGTAGCAATTTAGTCACATGAATACACTCTCACTCATAAGTATCCTTGATAGGTGGAGTAGAAGTTTAGCCCTCCTTCTAGAGGATGGAAGATTTCCCCAGTAATGGGGGTGGGGGATGGGGGGGGAGCGTTTCTAAGGCAAGAATAGCAATCCTCCTCTTCCTGTTTCTTCAAGTTACATTAGAGAAGCAAAGTATTGTGAAACAAAAAAAAACGATGATAATAAAAAAACCCACACACACAGTGATCAAGTGTACTTGCAAAACAAGCGCCATCACATGGCAACGAAGTGAGTGTATGACAAGTGTCAAACAACGAGAGCCATTTTTCGCCACAAGTAAGCCATGTGTTTAAATAACAAATTGTCAGGAGTTAAAATCTCCTATCTATCATCTGCCAATTGCATGATGCATGCCTTCGCGACTTGGCCAGTTGATGTATTGGGCGAGGGTGCTTGCCACATCACTCATGCTATTCTGGACACGTAAATTTTGAATCACTGCCAAGTGTGTGGATGGCATTTGCTTCTACTCTCACCCCGCCCTGCCTCCAAGTCCTCATTAGTGGGCAGGCAGCAGACAAGCGCAGATTAGGAAAATAGTATAGTGTACTAGGACTGACTGCAGAGAAGTGGACCACAAAAAAGTGCGCGCAAGTTTAGGGTCATGTCGACCCCGAGGGGGAGGGTGGAGGAGGGAGTCCCATCTCCAGCGCTTAATTGAGATTCAAAAAGTACATACTTTTCTAGATAAAGATTTAAAAGGTGCTGTACTGGGGAGTTGCTGCGAATTGGGGGCCGTGCCAAGCCTGGCCGGTGAAGTTGACAGGTCCGAAGTGCATCTGTTGGAAGCAACTACCTCAAGTCACTTTAACGGGGTTGGGTGAATGCATACCTGAAAAAAAAGTCCCAATTTTCCTGCCCCAAATTCGTGTGGCGGTGAGATCTCGAAGCCTAGAGGAATGTGTGAAACCTACTGTATAAACCTCAAGGATCCGGAAACTACCCCCATGGGAGAAAACACACAATCGACCAACATGAATATGCTCATAAATCACCCAAAGGTGGACGCCCAGCTCTCAGTAAAACTCTCGCCTACGGATCGGTATTTAGTGAAACAATTCAACACCTTTGGGAATGATTGATGGCAAAAGGAGGGGACAAGTGACCCACACCTACATCAAGTGGCTGATGCTGTAGAAGCTACCCAGCAAGTAGGTGCCACTCACCCGCATCGTCAGATGACAGCCAATGGGGTATCCAAGTCCATCAATTCATTGTTGATAGCTCTTCTATCGCACAACAATAAAATGTTTTTTTCTTTTCAAATTTCTTGCTAATTGAGTGACTCTTGATGGGGGGAGAGAAAAATACATCTTTTATTCTTCTCCAACAACACAATTACTTGCTCACGATGAGATAATTACGGCTGAGACCTATTCACTCAAGTTGATACAACTCAAGGATGTAAAATAAAAAAATTTGTGCTGTCAAGTCAGGCATTCGAGAGAATATCGCATTACTAAGGTAACGCAAAACCTCACACCACTGCGAAGCTTAATCATGAAAATATTTGTACTTTGGGATGAAAAGGGAAGGCTTATTTCGCTCCCATCCTCCATAATCACGTCTTTCAGGCCATGGACAGTCACATGTAAAGACCAAAATGTGATGATGGAACCAGGAAAGCCATCCCAAACCACATAAACTCATCTGCTCACCACTTATGACTGATTGCCATAATCTGATCATCTTGATTCGTGGTCACCAAAGCAGAAAAGTGAAAGTCCTTCAATTAGGCTTGAAATCTTCTACAGCATAAAATCGGTCACCTTGAGCACCCCACTTTCCTTACGTAGTGAATTGAGATATCCGTTCACTGACGGAGGCTTGTGATTTTTAATGTGACTATTCATGGTGTAAAAAGCAACAAGATTCGTTCTATTTACATCAAATGAGAATTAACTCATCTTCAGGAACAAAACAAATCGTGTGCATTAGTGAGAGAACGGCGCGAATTAACAAACAACAAATAGGCACTTCACGTGATGCAGTGGTCGCCATGATAGACCTATGAATAAAAAATGTAAATCAGAGGTCTTATAGTCCGTGCTGAGACACTGAAGGCGACTGTTAGCCCCTTGATGGAGAGAATTATGCATGACTGCCCTTATTGACATGGTCAGTGTGATATAGGAGTTGACCAAAAAAACTTCGTGCTATCGGGTTAAATCGCTTACACCACTGCATAGACTACCAATCAACACATAAAAACATTAGGAGCTAATTTGCTTATGTCTGTTAGCATTAAGTACACGAATCGGGATAATCTAGAGGAAGCACTGTTTTGGGTGATTTTTACAAAGCAGTAAAAAGCAACATAGAATTGAACTTACACAACAGTTGAACAAGCCGTAGTAATTCCATCACCTCCACTGCCATTGGAGGATGCCTAAAATGCGGTCCAGGCACTATTAAGGTCGTTCGACTCATGCACAAGACGGAGGATCATCAATGGAATTCCACCCAACTAACTTACGGAAAGGGCAGATGATTCGGCTGTAGGGTGCTCCTGGGCTACTGGAGGGGGTGGAACCATCTGGAGGTCGACTTCAAGGGGACCAAAATGCACAATGAGAGTTCCACGAAGGATATCTTTTTTGGATACCGAGAGTGTTAGTGGGGTACAAGGAACTAAGGCTGTGTAAGTTAAAAAAATCACAATCAAACCTCTTCCATCATTCAATTTTAAAATGGAATAAACGTCCAGAGAGGCGTCTCCGACCAGTGTATTTGGTCCAAATTTGATAACTTGTATGACTTTGAATTGGAGGGAGGAATAAGGCGAAATGATAACAGAAGCCGAGTGATCCCATGACGGTGACCAGGATTTGGCTGAGATCGGAGTCTTAAACACTGATTTTTCATCCACAAACCCTTCAACGAACATCCGAGCTCCAGTAGGACCTCGAGGACTTATAATTACTTGCTTAACTGGAAAATAGCAGAGAAGAAAATCGTCGATTACCTAAAATGCCAACTTGAAAAAGACCTGAGCCTTGAGGCATAGTTTTCCATTGATAAAAATGCTAGAAGCGGTACAGTTTTCAAAATACTGAATGAGTGTCTAAGAAAACGTTAGCAAATATATCCAACTAAGGTGGTCGCCCATAAAATTCAAATTGTCACTAATTTATGTAGGCGAGCAAAATCATTTGGCAATTGTAACAAGTAATGTTCAGGGGATTCAATGCCTCAATTTTTAAAGAGGAAAAAGAATTGGCTTAGTAGCCTTGTACTCTTGTGAGATAAAAGCTAAAAATTACTTTTATGGCACAACTAAGGGTTTTTGCTTCTGCTAAAACTAAAATATATAAAATTTTATTGTCATTGTTGTTTGTATGAATATGTCTTTTTAAGTTTAATTTGGCTAAGTGCAATACATTTATTATTATCATCATGGTGCCTTTTTTGAGTCTAAAATATTAATAAGTTTTTAAAATAAGCAAACGTAAATAATAAGCGTCTACCAAAAATTAACACATCTGATCAACAAATCGCCTTTCCTTTCATTGACGATGATATCTGCGCGATTTGTCGCTCATATCTGGTATATGCTTGGGGATGGCGCCTGCGCATTTGGAGTCCCTTCCTTTTGCAAAAATTATCTTACATGTTTCCAAATACCCACATGCTGCTGTTAACGGGGTTCTCTTGGGTGATCTTGTTGGCGGGAAACTTGTCATCCACGATTGTATTCCCCTTTTCCATGGATGCCTTACTCTAGCTCCAATGCTAGACGTTGCGCTTACTCAAATTGAAGCCTACTGTGATGCAATGAATTGGAAAATTTGTGGATACTATCAAGCAAATGAAGCACTAAATTCTAATGAGTAGGGAAGCCTTATAAGTCTTGTGATTTTTTAGGCTAAATCCGATAGCCACACGGATTGGTGATAAGATTTTTGAAAATAGCGGTCAGGGTAATATAATCATCGTGCGTAATGACCACTTACGATCCCTTTCTTCTGAAGCCTTTTCACTCTACTGCAGGCGTGATGGCAATTGGCAGGAGTCCTCGCGGTAACTTTTGTTTACCTCAACTGACTTGGGTAGTCCTTCCGTGGAACAATCTGCCGCTGAGTTCGTCAAACCCTTTCTGGACGAGGCAATCATAGAAGGCTTCGCTGACTTTGATAATCATCTGGACAATGTTCGAATGGACTGGCGAAACATTAACTTCTTCCACGTCAATGAAATTGATAAGGTTAAATGATCTGTTGAAGTTGGTTTGTTTCTCTTTCGTACCTTCCTTCTAGTGTATAAATTTCTGTTATCTCAACTGTTTCAGTCCTGCTTGTATCTCCATTAAATATGTACAGTCTATCTTGCTTATGGTGTATTTGGCTGTCTGTGAGAAATTCCTCGTGCAGAACTTTAGTCGGATTTGGATAATGCTTTGTGGTTGTATGGAATTGGGAGTAGTGTCGGTGGACGTCTGTGTCGTCACCGGTCGCCCAGTGCGTCTCAGTTGGCGTTTTCTAACCTTACAGTCATAAAGGCTAGGCGACCATATTAACTTTTCAATGCTATTGTCTCCGCATTTATAACCTTCCCATTTGCCCCATTTTGGCAAATGGAGTTTCTTGTGCCATCTCTCCTGTGGGTTTCCGCACCTGGAAGTACCCTCTGCCCTTGGTTAGATGTCGATTGCTACTGAAGTAATTCAGTAGACAGTAGTCAACTGGAGGACAATCTTGAATCGTCTGCTCTGATGACATTCTAAGGTCTCCAACCACGAAGCCAGACGCAGTGGATAGGTAAAGTTCTGTGTAGTTAAGAAGCCTGTTTCGCAGCCAGAAGAGCTTTCTTCAGTGCCAGGCGGGTGGGATTTGACTTAGCTCTGCCTACTCCACGGATCGAATTTGTTTTCAGCTGCAAGGGGTTGAAGTCGATGTATTTTTTTGAAACCTAGTGCTGAATACCTTTGAAGCCGTATATTGTCAACGATGATGAAATAATTAGCTTAGTGAAGGCCACGAAACCGGCAGAGGTCACACACACCCATTCAGAGTCAGTTCCTGTATGTGAATTGTGCGCTATTGGGTGGAGGCTTGTCAATGAAGACGAGTCTTTCATCCAAAGAGATGTCAAACCGACGAGTACTCATCTTACACCGTTAATCTAACCTAAATATGTTTATTGTTGAGTCCTATCGACTCTTTGCAACCGGTAGGTGTTCTAGAAGAGCCTTTTCTTGGGAATCGACCAGAAATAGTGAATGGATTCCAAGGCCAGGGAAGGTCCAAAACCACAGACCTCTGTGATGGAATAGTAGGTTGCCCTATTCCAACGTGATAAGCAACAATTTCTACTTGGACAAAGGCGTTTTCGAAGCTTTCAAACACAGAGAGAGGCAGCGGATGTCGTCAACACTCAGGGCACGAGTCGAGCATCTTCGGCACTTGTCTTACTTGTGGAAAAAAAACTTTTAAATTTTGGCTCAGACTTGTGGCAATTTTATGGTCAGAAAAGTCTTACCATCCAGCAATAAAATTATCAAATTATCATCACAATTACCTCAATCAAAGCACACAACTCCAGGCAACAAGCAGCACGTCTAAGGGGCGTTATCAAAAGTTGGGTTGGAGGGAGCCGGCGAGGGGGAGGGGGAAGCGCAAAAGTGGGTCTAGCTTGTCAAGCCCCAAAAAAATTCATGCCAAAGCGGGCAAAATAAAGGGGCGAGTTGAGACTGGATAATTAGTCTCCCTCCCTCCATCTCCAGGTCTTCTTTCCTATCATCCCTGGAAGACATTTCAGGACTGTGCCTTCTCATTCCCTCCCACCTCTTCCTCCTCTCCTCCCCCCCTCCTCCTCCTCTTTACCTATCCCTGCCTCCTCAAAGGCTCCTAGACCGCACCCAAGAAGCGAGCAGGCTGCCTGTAATTAAAAGAGGGGGGGGGGAGGGAAGAAAGAGTGCATTTGCAATCATTCTGCTACTTCAAAGTTCCTTCTCCTTACCTGCCCCAACTGTAGTGGGATAATCTGCACTCGGGTGTGGCTGTGATGGGACTTGAAAAGAAGGTGGGAGCACTGCCATCACCTCCCCTTCTCTTCCTCCTCCTCCTCCTCCTCCTCCTTCTCCCTTCCCCACATGTGTCTCTCTGCTTGACAACTTGACCGCTGCAACAGGTCCCACCCATGCAATTTGGGCGGAAACAAAGGATAGATGTGCATATATACCTTCTTGGGGGGATAATTTTGGCCTTTTTTTGTTGCAAATTTTGTGAATGCATCTTAAAAATGATAAACATGATTAGAAAGGCTAGCGATTGGGCAGATCCTCTTTACTAGGTAAGATGAATAAATACCTTTGAATCTTGTCTTTAGTCAGTGTTGAAGTAAAACTTGGACACTAAATTTTCATCGGTATTGAGAAGCAAAGGTGCGTGTTTGTCGGTGACTCCGCCAGGATAGATTTTCACAGGAAGACTTCTGAAGAATGGGTAGTGAGTGGACGAACAGATGAAGTGACACATCTTTACAATTAAATTGACAAAATAGTACCCTTTTTTGATCGATATAGTGTTCTGCTCCAGTCAGATGGATTCTGAAGGGGATTTTTTATGCAGCGTTGCACTTATTTTCCACTTGAAGAACTGTTACACATCGAAGTGTTTTTCAAAATTTATCTTTACCCCCTTCAGATGGAGAAAATGCGTGATTCCCCGTGCCATCAATTATTCCTTAAACTCTTTTCTCATACTACTATATAAGTTAATGAGTAGGCTCTGAAATTCGTGAAAATCTGGGCCGCATTTGATTTGTCTTTTTTAATCCAACTTTTTGACATTAAAGTAATTAATTTTGGGATCAAGTGATTTTTTTCCATTGCCTGACTTTATCTTCTCCAATTATATCTCCAAGATCAAACGATGAATAACGTCGATGAAGGGTAATTGGGATTTCGCATTTAAATCGGGTAATAAATTATAGCTTCTATTAACAAATTAAAAAATTTATTTTATGGACAAAATTTTTAACACCTGAAAAGTCCTAAGTCAAATACAAAAGAGGAAAAAACTTTAATACATATGTACGATGTAAACTGGCCCAAAAATTTGGTTCGATTTGCTGAGGAAACTGGAAGCCTGGATGCGATGCCAAGAGGTGCGCGCAAGGTCCATCAGGAAGACACAGATGCCTGCATTCCATCTTCCATCTCTTTCCTCATTCTACGACTTCAGTCTGGTGGATGTGCTTTTAGTCTATCGACCTTGGCCCGGTTGTAAGGCTGGGAGACAGGAGGTTGAGGTGTTCTGTTGCATACTCTGTGTGGAGGTCGAAGACGTGGAAGTAGAAACAATGCTCCACTTGGAGAGACTTTCCATGGATGTGTTGGGTAAAAATTTACTTCACGACTTACGCAAGTGATGCAGCAAGTTGTTTGCACCTCGAAGGAGAGTGGTGCAAAAAAAATTAACTTCTACCTTCCACGCATTCTGCTTAACCAATCCATTCATCGATGCCAGCAGGCACTTCCACTGCTAGCACTGCTTCATCTCGAAAGGATGTGCTTGAATCGTGTTCCAGGGGCACCTAGTCCTTATAGCTTGGTCAATCAAGAGTGGTCGGTCGAAATTTGCCATCCATCCACTCCATTAGATACCTTCCAGAAATAGTAAATCGCACGTCGAGGCATCTTCGGCGTCATCATCATCATCATCACTCCCTCCACTTTCAACGAAGTGACTGCAAACCGCCTTCTCCACTGAAAGTGAAAGCTGGCATTTTGTACTCGTCAACTTTTTCATCTCAAAAATGATTTTAAAATTTGCTTCAGTCTGGAACGATCTTCTATATTTCCTTGTCAAAAAGGAAAAGAGAGACTACATTTTGGAGGGCCTTCACGACAACTTCTGGCCACATTGTGTGTGTACCATCAGGATGCAACCTGGATGGATGGACGGATGGATGGATGGATAAGTGGAGAGTAAAATTACACTCAAAAAAAAAATATTTACACCACAAAGAGGAGAGAAATTACAGACTACACCCCCTTCACTTAACACAGCCTCCTCTAGTGATGATGAGGGGGAGGGAGGAGGAGGAGGAGGAGGAGGGGAAGGAGGAGAAGGATGAAGGTGGGAGGCAGCAGAAAGAGGGCCCTGCTGCACCTTCCTTTCAGGACGCCTTTGACAGGTACTCATTAGCGCGTTCTCTCCTTGTTGGATCATCTCTCTACCTCTACCTCTCGCCTTCATCCGCGTCTCCTCCCACATTGCTCCCTCGTTTGCTCTGCTTCTCTGCTCCCATCACTGTGATTTGCAAATTAGAGGGGAAAAGCTGCTTCACCAGTTTTTCCAATTAACATCTTACAAGTGAAAGAAAGGTGCTAGATGGAAGTAACTCTTAAATTTATTTTATAAAACAAAATACGACATACAACACATTCATTTAAAAATCGTTCATTGCAGGTAGACATCCCCACTGCCAGGGGGACAAAGCAATACCCTAGGCGGTAGGTTCACTAGCACCCCGACGCTCGCGAGGTGGTAGATAGGCGAGACAGAAGTCTTCTTTTTCCGCCCTATTTGCAAACTTTCTGGATCGCCTCGGCACCCTTGCTCTCGTTCATCAACCCCAATCAACTAGTAAATGTAGGGTCAAGGTAAAGTAAGCTAATCGATTAATAAACATGTGAGAAGGTCAGCAATGAAGTCCTTTTCTGATTGGTTAGTTTGTTGGGGGTCCTAGCCGACACACGCCTGAATGCCAACTTAGAAGAAGGAATGGAAATGAAATAAAAGGGTGTATCAGAACGAAACAAGGAAAGAATATCACAGCCGTAGCATTATTACCTTTATCTAAGCATCAAAAATACTGACCAAATGGGGTAGTTGGGAAGGGTGGCATGAAATTGGGGAACGATGAGGGGGGAATGTAAGGTGGGGCATGTATGGCAGGTGGTGGAAGAGAAAGTTGTGGCACTGTCATCGGCCTGCGTCCACAACGATGTCCCAATGACCGTTTCGCCACTCTTTGCTGCTGCTGTTGCTGCTGCTGCTGCTGCTGTCGTGCCACCCTCACAGAGAGGCAGGTCTTCTTGTAGGGATTGACGGCGTGATGATGCGACTTATCAAAGTGACGACCCAAATCCCACTTCCACTTGTAGGTCAGGCCACAGATTACGCACTGATGTGGACGCTCCTTCGAGTGAACCATTATGTGCTTCTGCAATTCTGTTGGCCATTTGGCAAAGTAGTCGCAATGTGGACAGGGATAGCCTGTCCTCTCCACTGCTCCCCTCCGCAGGGTTGTTTGCAGTTGCTACAAAGTCACAAGAGGCAAAATTGAACACTCTTTCCCTTGCTATCATGCGAACGGCTGGAGGAAGTCGATGAAGTTCATTTTGGAGTCTGATGAGAGAACTCCCAACCTGTGTGAATTTGGTTGCAGAGTTGCGACAGAAAATTGAAGGGTTATGCCAAATGCGTTGTTTGGTCCTTAAAGGCGCTTTCCAAGAAACCGTTCGCTTGTGGTGGTGGACCACCTCGTGACGATTTATTGTTTCCGTAAGTAGAAATTGGGATGTGGGGGCTAACTTTCAGCCGACTCTGCTCAGTGCGGGTGAGGAAGCACCGAGCCTGACTTGGAAGGGAGTGGCAGGTGGGAGATAAGGCTCCACACCCCTCCCACATGCGTCATTGCAACCTGTCGTGAGAAATGCTTTTCATGATCCAACCGTCATGGCATTGCCTACTCCCAATAGCAATGCTGAGTACCTTCAGGATAGTCACAGAGCTATGGGCGCTCTTTGACATGAATTTCTACCCCAAGTGCCGCTGGAACGAACCAAATCAAGCAAGCAGAAAGCTCATTTTGTGTAGAAGTGCCCCCCCCCCCACCCTAGGGGACATTACACCGTAGGTTGAGATGACACCTACAACCTCATCCGCTTTCCCGCCATTGGTCCTCCGAGGTGCTACGATTAACGGTTTATTAATCGTCTTTCCATAAAATAACCATGGCAACGTGTCTGTCAATCGCATAATTTTTAATAAGATATTGCTCTAGGTGTGTTTATATTGCTTTGACTGGGTTAATAAAACTGTTTGATTATAAGCTTTATTAGTTGCCTTCGATTGACCCAACTGCTCCTTTGAAGGGCGATTTTGCCGACATCGGTTGCTTCCACCCACCCACCCCCTCTCTTTGAAAAACCATCTCTAGATAGAACTCCTCAACTGACAACCTTTCTTATTCCCGTTTTCAATCTTATAATAATAGTAGTTGGACTGGAGCACATCAAAATGTCTCATTTTGACTAAATTTCCTTGATAAATGATTGTCGTCCTGCTTAGAAGCAAACTGAACTGAAATTATTTGTCTTCTCGGGGCAGTGGGCGGAACTTTTGACAGTTGTATTACTAATCATGGGTAAAGAGCCAAGTGTCGTGCCTTTGTTATCCTCTAGGTATACCAATAAGTTCTACCAGGAGGTACTGCCCTTGCCTATTGAGCATGTCTTGAACCAGAACATTTTGGTCAGGTCGCCGTTCCAGACACAATAGACAATGGCCGTGGCTAAGTCGGCTGCACTACACCACACCACACGCCTGTCACTGACAACCGCGATCGCGGTGATCCAGTCTCGTTTAGGTAGAGTTTTGAATGCCTACCTTATCCTGGACACTTGTCATCACTATACTACACAGCAGATGAGTTTTGCCATGGCAACGGTGAACAATTATTCAAGGTTATTGCAGTTGCGATGAACGGATTTCAGTCCACATGTACGATGAATTGAGATGGCCAAAGTTGTCTTAGAAGTACTGACACATGCCGAGTAAGGACTTACATGCACCGAGATGTTCTCCAAAGAGCACGTCTTCCACGACCTATTCTGCGTGAACTCCCTCTGCAATGTTGATTGATGCTCCCGTAGGAAGTGGATATTGAGATCCCACAGGGTGGGAAACAGTCGTTTGCATTCAAAACACCGGGGAACCGGCTGTTTTCCTGATCCATGGTGGTGGTGATGGTGAGAATGGCTATAATTATGGTGATAGGTACCACTGATGACCTTAACCCGCCTTTGCACGTTACTACTGGCAGAGGTCACGACAGCAGCCTTGCGACTCAGATCTAGTGGTGCTTCCTTGTTCACCGAACAAGCAGCCCATGGTGCAGGCGGAGGAGGAGGAGGAGGAGGAGGAGGAGGAGGAAGAAGGGGAGGCAGAGGGGGTGGAACGTTAGGCAGAGTGAGGAGCCGGAAGATTTCCACGAAAATGTTGCTGGCGGAGGGTAGGTGATTTTCCATAGCAACAGGAGATGGCCCAAACCATTGTGAAGGTTTAAATTTCTATAAGAACGTGTTTCGTAATATTAGAGACTCTTCTTCAAGCATTAATTTTCAAGCCTACATACATGACTCACGAATATTTAAAACAGGTATCAAGATGCTAATTGTGTGGATAGAATAGAACAGAGGGATGGATGGGGGAAGGAAAAAATGCATGTGTATTTGAAAGAGAAGCATAAAATGACCAGGAACTAGTGTTTAACACGCAAAACGAAGAGTCTACTGATGATTATGCTACAGAGAAGCAAAAAAAACACTTTTAGACTAAAAGTAATATGGATGTATTATTTTAAATTAGTCAACCCATTTGGGACACCTCCAAATTCAAACTGCACTCATATGGTAATAAGAAGTACATGTCACGCATATGTGACACCGACAGCGAGCATTCTTGGTAGCACTAAGGGAATCGATTTTTGGTCCATCAAAGTGACAAACAAAAAAAAACAATGAAACGAATGAGTGGATGCTCATCCATGCAGAAAATCGCCTGAGCAGATAATTAGAGAGTAAAGCAAAGGCAGAAAGCGCGGAAAGAGAGTTTCAGCTGATGAGTTGCTGTTGGTGATGGTGGTGGTTATGGTGGTGGTGGTGGTTGTGTTGATGCAAGCCACACACCTATTCATCCATAGCCTACCATAGCCCCTTTCTCTACTCAAAATTGGGGAGTCACACCTCTCCTGGGTCTTTGTGCGTTTCCCCCGGGAAGGTGTAATTACAGCGCCCTTTGAAGTTCACAAAGTAACTCCACCACCAACACCACCAAGAACGAGAACAAAAAGGCCACTGCTATTCTTTTGCCTTCAAATGCATCCCATGAGGCAAGTTTCAGCACAAAGATGGTTTCAAAAGCCTTTCCGCTTACTTGATTGTCTAATATAAGTTAACAAAGTATCGGTAGCAGGAGTCAGACTGGTCATGGAATTGGAACAAAAATGAGGTAAAGGAGGAGAATCTTCCTTTCTTGCACTAGATATTGTGAGGATAGTGAGTGTGAGTGGAACATAAACTTTGCCTTGATGATCGAAAAGTGCGTCAGCCGTCCAGCTGGCAACACTTGCAATGAAAATGGGCGAAGAGGAAGGGACTTTGGAACCAGCTCACGGGAGAAGAAGAGGTGGCAGGAAAACTGAATGCGATTACCGCACATGTCAATGTTCTGATTTTATGACAGCCCAAGGCTAAGTCAAGTGTGTGACAAGTTCAAGAGCATAGGACAATTTTTTTACCGTGTTTTACACACTATTAAAGAAGTACATACACCACTAACAACAAACAGACCGACCCTAGTAACCTCTGTTCTTGCTTCCCATTGTTTAAATTGTTTAGCACATGAAGGCGATATGGAAAAAGCGCGTAGTTTTGCACTTTCTCGAAGGAGAAGCACTTAGTTTGGACATGGAGAGCTTCACCCAGGCATTGAAATGATCCTTTGACACTGCGATTTGCTTAGGTAATCCCGAATGCTTTGGCAAGACCTTGTCTTTCTCATACAATCTGTACGATTCTGGAGTGGACGGTTAAAACAATTCGTGATCGTGTCGCCTAATGCATCACCCGGTATTAAAAATGCTACCAACAAAAGGCATACCGTTGGCTATCGCCAGATGAGATCATGACTTCGTGCCTAAACAACTGTCTTCTATTTTACGTGGCGCACTGCAGACGTGGATGAGCTTTTAAGAAACAAGATACCAGCTACGTTTGAGGCCGAAGGTGTGTAGGAAAAATTTCTGCCTCTTGAGACTTACCCCCTTGACGAGATTTACTATGCTTCAGAGGGAAAAGGAAGGGTAATAAAAGGAAAGCGAAATAGATTGTTGAGGATCAAAGGTGAGTCATAAATGGAGGTAATTAGTTCTATAACGCTGAATTTTTGAGACAAAAGGCAGTACAGAAATGGGATTACAAAGTTTGCGTTGCACCTCTTAGCCGACGTCTTGTAAATTCTGATTTAAGGGGACTTACCGGGATCTTTCTTATTTGATCGTTTATTGCAAGCGCCGCAATCGAAAATGTGTCCATGGGGTCACTTAGTGAAGTGATGGAGCACATGCCCTATTTAAAGGTCAGACGGAGGATACGGCCGCACCCCTGTTTGGGATTGGTCTAAAATACCGCTACACGCACACTGCTCAAACTATTCCCTTATCTGATTGGATAGACCTATGTGCACGCCACCGAAATCACCAATCACATCTATGGGGCTACCAAGGCACAAATTTGACTCATTTAAAAATTTTTAAGAGATGTAAATTTAGCCCCGAACAGTTCACCCATAGTCGAAAAGTGACTGCCTGGTTTGCTGCTCGTGTAATAATATAGGCGCCTAGCAAAAATGCATTTTTATCAATTCGTAAAGTTCACTTTCTCCTAATCAGCACTCAAACTTTTTGCTTTTTATGAGCATGGGGTGATAAAAAAAGGGGCAAGATTCAAATAGCAGCTATAGATACACTAATGCAACAAAGCCGATAGTATTCTAACTGCTTCATATTGCTAAGTCATCCACTTTTGGCGCACAAAAGTAGAGAGTTTCTCACCATGATATTTAATACTTGAGTAATGGCACGGCTAATCATTAGGCTAAACCACAGCACAGTGTTTATCCAATGTGCCAAATTAAAAGATACTCAGCTGCAAACATAGAACACATATATTTAAGGTGGCAAAGCATTCAGGTGCACAAATCTGCAATTATCTCGTTTTGACTTTAATCTCTCCAGCTGTGATCAGCTTCGCCCTCTTTTTCTCCTCCTCCAGGGCCTCCCAAGTTCTCAAGCTGGCCACACGATTAGCTCTTAGTCTGATCAGTAGCGTGTAGAGCAGTACGACAATCACGAGCACAACTAGTAGGTAGACAATCGCTATCCAACGTTCGGTGAAAAATCTTCTCACCTAAAAAAACAGTGTAATTTTAAGCATTTACTTAAAGCCTTATCAGTAGGGACCTTCAGATGCTATAACTTGGCGTACCCTTTCGGTCAGAGTTGGAGGTGAAACTACAAGCAGCTGGAGGGCATTTGTAACAAAGTTATGTTCACCTAGACCTTTCGGTGCATTTTGAACGATACACTGGTAGTATCCACTCATAGCATACGCCACAGCATCCAATCGTCTTTTCTCAGTGTCAAAAAGTGTCAAAACCATAGTCGCTTCACCACTTGCATTCGCAAAAGTTTCTTCCTCCTCCATAATGCGAGGTGGCTTTAAATCTGCTGCCCAAAGTTTCTCTATTGGTTTTGTGCCGAGAGCTGCAGCTTTTGCATCCGGACGATACGTCCAAAAGGTTTTCCAGTTATCAGTCGGTGTTTGTTGGATTATAGGCCATAGGCCTTCAGCGTTGCAGGTGAGTGTAAAAGGTTTGCCACTTTCAACTGTCTTAACAAATAAAATAAAAAAACGGAGGTTGCGATAATATTGGCACTTACCACCACTTTATCCGATAAATAGACAGAAAAGAAACAGATTGTGGCGAACTGTAGAGGTTCGTACTCATATCCGTATCGATAAATACCTTCATCGGCTTCGTCTAGACTACGGATAACAAGCCGGTCCCTCGAAATTTGCAATCTTCTGCTATCACGCAGTGGAATGCCCACAAAGTCGTAAGCTTGGTACTCGGAGCGACCAACACTACGAGTCCACATAGCGCGAGCACGGGGAAAGCGGTAGCGCTTGTCGTAGACTTCGGTACGGGAGCGGAGCTGAGGAGAGCAGTGCAGCCCAACGGGGTCGTTCCGGCTGGCGGGTAAACCACCTGACCACACCCAGGCATCCTCAGGTCGTTGAAGCCGCAGATCATCGAGTGTAATGTTCACCTCGTACTCGGTCAGACGTTTGAGATAGGGACAGAATTTTCGGTTGCAGGCATCCCATCTGAGGTAGGAAGAAATAAGTGAAAATGCGGTGTACTAGTTCCATATTAGTATGCAGTGCTTCCTCCTGTTCATTTGTGACATAAAGTTTGTAAATTTAAAGCATTAGATGGTGGTAAAGCATGCCTCTTTCCCATTACCTTGGTTGGTTCTAAAAATGCTTCCCTTTTATTTGAAGCCAAAAGAGAGTGGTCGTTATCTGTCAAGATAAAGCTACTCAAGAAGATCAGGCATGGTTTAAAGCTTCCCATACGAGGCACGACGAGATCTCTAAATGTAAGGCCTGCAAGAGTGGGCGGAAGTATGGTAGGACTACACGTGGTAGTCACCGAAGTGTGATATCATAAGTTCTAGCAACTAGTCTATATGTCCTGGACTCATCTAGTTCAATTTAAACACTGCTAGTCTAGAGAGCTGTCGACAGTGACGGTGTTTGTGTGTGTGCAGTAGCGCGTGGCGGTGACGAGGACACACAGCCGAGTCCGAAGTATTCAGCCCGCAATGGAAAGGGCTTCCGGAGCAATGCAGTATGGTGATGCTACATTCAGCCACTTAGTAGCAAGGCATCTGACTGGTGCCAGCCCTTTAATGGCAGACAATCATTTGGATGTCATTGAAGTTCTCAGCCTTGACGACTCCATTTCTAGTCTACAGTCTCGGCAGTCATTCTGATACTCTTAGTCAAAAATTCCTACTAATTAGTATAAAGAATGTTAACCTCTTGCGGCTTGCAAGGAAGCATCACCAACGAAACTAAGGTTAAGTGAGTAGTGCAAATTACGAGTCGCCACTCTGCCTTAGAAGTGCCTATCAAAATCACGAATATTAATAACTGCTAATAAGATAGATAGAAAGATAGACAACAGCTGTGGATATATTTTTGAGTCAATTCATACTTATTGCAATTCAGCCTAAGTGTCGCTAAGGTAAGTCTTGCTATTGACTGACTCCGTAAACACAGATGGTGGAAATGCGAGCTTTGGAATTGTGATTGACTGCACTGTTTAAATCGCCCAAAAGAGAGTCTTGCATTCCATCCTCGAACAATCCAGAACGCATGGAAACTCGCGCCCTAACTGGGTTCCCTTGATTGACCACACTCTAATGCCCATGGATTTGAAATGGGTTCATAATCACCACAAGGCCAAGTCCAATACAAAGACTTTAAATGAGACCGCTCCTAGTCCTCAGTAGGCACTTAGCATGATATTCCTCCAGCTTGCTCAATCCATCGGCGGCGATGGCGCCCTTACTGTAGTCTTTACTTCTAATTTGCAGGGAGGCATGACAAGTTAACAATCCTCACAACTAGATAGACGGATACAATTGCAAAACAACCGAATTTATGTTTTATACTAATGCAACTTAAGAATTGCGAGCAATACCTACTTCCCTGAGCCGTCCGCAATCGCCGCAATGTCAGCAGCAGTTGGCATAGGCAAGTCGTCATCGCCATCCTCTTTACTACCGCCGGTGGCTTTGTGGGTAGGAGCCTTATGGAGATGAGAAAGCGCAAGCATTGCAGTTTCTTTGGCCCCTGGGGGTGGGGGACAGCTTTTGCCACCGTGGGCTGGCGAAGGACAGGCGCAGAGTCGAATGCGCAGGCCCATTCCACTGTCACCACAAGCTGCAGAGCACTTCACCACTGAGCTTGACCACGGGCACCAAGAACCATCCACTGCACAGGGCACACCAACATCACACTCGATCTACAGGAGGTCAAAGATGGCATCACAATAACTTTGATAATGATTGTCACGAATCACGAATCAGTCACAAGCGTAAGTTTTTCTTGTTATTTTCTTTTGTTGTTAGTTAAGCGTCGGAAGCTCTACATTCCCTGCACTAGGCTTAGTATTTCAGAATAAATCAAGTTGTTCATAGCCTGAGTGGGTGCCCATCATACAACAATGATTAGCTTGGGCTTCTGACGTACACCTGTCAGCTGCTTCCGATTCCAGAGAAGAGTAAATTATTATTCTTCATTTTTTAAAGGCATGCTTAGGAAATGACTTAAATGCGATGAGAAATGGAGGCATTAGCGGGTGAACATGTCGTTGGTTCTCTCCAAGTGAATCAGTCACCACATCAGCCTACATTTCTGCGGTGCGTACAATTTCACCCTCGGAAGGCCGTATTCGATGCGGTGGTAGTGGAATTTTTGCCATGTATTTTTACTTGATGGAAGCCGAAAACTATTTGCGGCTGCGATTGTCAAATAAAACTCACTGCGTAAGAACACTTATCGCCATAAACGTCAAGGCACGATAGAGTAGCCGGAAGAAAGTGCTGCCTCAAAAAAAAGTACTTAAAATTCTACACTGAATTGCCTACATAAAAATTTCTCTTAGTAACGAGATTAAGCTTTCACGACATCAGATAATCACGTGTCAAATGGAATGAACATAGGTACAGGTAAGCGAGATAGTACTGAATTTGTAAGCTTTTGCAGAATTAACTAGCTATAACAGTGTGAAGGGATGACTATTAGCACAAAGAATTGCTAATTATTTGGGAAAGTCAGGATCCCTCCTAGTTTGACTTGAAAACAACTGCCTCGTAAGGATTGACATTTAAGTCGTAGACGCAATTAAAAGTAGTATTCTTACAAATCCACCTGTCTCACGTCTCACACATATACTGCTACCAAGGCGGATGGAAATTGCCTCATCACATTTTAAAAAATGTCAGTGGTTTTTATTGTGCACACCTGAACGCAACAAAGGCATTCATATATTTTCTAACATTTGATTCGAATCATACATGAGAGAACACTAGCCAGCCTGCACACCCACAGAAACACACTTTTCGCTTTCAATACCTCATGTGAATCAGAACCTGTTTTTTTTCGGACCCTTGGGACAAAAGGTATCCTGTAATATGGACAGGTATACATCACTGCTACCAAGCATCGTGGTTTCACATGCGGTTTGATTAATAGCCGCACCCAGAGTCATTCGTAAGGGCGCATGGTTTATAATGGTGTCCCAAGCATGCCACCTACTTAACATTACCTAGCGGAAGAATAGAAGACGATGAGAACAATTACTCAGAGGATGACTCGGCTATTGTAATGGTAGCAGCGCAACAAGATCTGCATGACAAATCTTGTCTTTCGAGAAAGACAAAAATTCCTCTTGATTTTTTCTGCCCTGATAACCGCACTAGTTATCAGGGAATAAACATCATAGAGGAAGGACAAAACGAAATCTGTGGTGACTCAACAAAGCAACCATAAAGAGGCATTAATAGACCAGGAAAATATAACCGCTACATTCATTCAGCAGTCCAATGAGTAACACGGGGATGTGAGAAACGAAAGAAGCAAAATGGAAGTAGTTCAGTCAAAAGATTAAGCGCTGATGTGGAGGCTGGCAGCCGTAACTCAATGAAATAGAGGCAATCGTGGGTGCCAACATTCGCATCAAGCAAACAAAGAAGTAGAGACATTTAAAGAGAGTAAGTCATGCTCACCTTCTGATGTGGCATAGGTTAAAGGATTCCGTTCCCATCTACCTACCTTCCACTTCTTCCTTCTCCTTGAGTCCCTCTCACTCTCTCTTCATCCCTTCCCTCCCTCCTAAATGCAGTGTTGTCTCCTTTCCGGCAGAATATGTGGTAGGAGGTATGACATATTTCGACTGACTCATGAAGGCCATTGCCTGAGTCAACCTCGAGCTGTACGCAGGTCCTGAGAATGGGTGTCTAGTCTTTGACAAATAAACTGCGCAAGCTGAACTTTTTTTTGTCTTCAGTGCACTATGTACGCATAAACACACGAAACAATGGCACCGTCCTAGGGGTAAAGTGGTATGTGCCTTAGAACTGAGGAATGGTTAGTAAGAAGATTGTGTAAAGACGGGAAATGATGGCTTCGCTCGGTTATTCAACATGTGAAACACGAGATGAACATGACTTGGAAAATGTGCTTGGTAGGCTGAACCGTCCATACTTGGATAAAATTGGCATTAGACCTCTCAGCCACGCAACTGTGCTAATTTAAAATACCAACAAGTCTTCCTTTCTTCGTCTCCTTCTTTGTTTCATGAAAATTTAAAGTAGCCGCGGTGCTGCCATACCGACTGACACAAAAGAGTAGCAGCTGGGAGGGCAGACAGGGACGACGGCGAAAGCGGGACCGTGTCATGAAGTCGGACGCTGTTTCTTTCGATCCGCGGCGATCGCTTCCGGTTTCATCCAGTCAGTTAATAAACAAGTTCACATCCTTTCTGCCCAATTTTAAAATTGATATCCTGTTATTTTAATACTTATTTTCTCGAAAAAACTGCTAAGCTCTCTAGCAACGCGATAGATTCCCAGGTTCGGATAAAGTCTATTAACTTAAGAAATCACCCTTTTAGGCGTTGCATTTGGAACAAAGTGAAGTGGTTTGTTCCCCTAAGTGCCAATCAAAAAGGCTAGTCATTTTAGTACAGTAAGTGCATGTGTTCACCTTTGATCCAATGGGGCATTCAGCTGTGCCCTTCAAAGTGCTTGCATCCAAGTCCTTCTTTTTGAAGCAGCTTTTTTTCAGCACCTACAATTTTTATTTTATGCTAGTGCGTGACTGTGAACGTGCTTCTTACTACGGTAATTAACAACTCCTGCATTTTATGCTCGTAGGCACTTTCTGCGGTAGCAGTAACAGCTAGGGAGTTCTTAAGGTAGGAGTGGCTTAAAAAGCAGAGATTACTCGAAACTTGTGAAAAACCTCCTATTATTTGACCAAATAGCTCCTGTAGGCTGCGAGTTGATTTACTTTAGCAACTTAAGCATGTACGAAATCATCAGTATGCTGATCTATGCAATGCTCCTCGCTCCAACGTTCCTGATTTGCATCGGCATATTCAAAAGTGCAGACTGATAAGGGTGAATGTGATTGGAGCCTGTGCTATAAAAAATCGTAGCGCATGCGATTCCAATGCAAATGAAGCTTCTCATACAACGATCCGTAAAGCATGCTGGAAGTGCGACATGTGATTTGCGGTACCGGAATATGGCCTCACGTGGAAATAACTTACTCGAAAATGGAAAACTTGCTTCTCCTGGTAATTCACTCAAGGGGTAGGCACCACTTCCATCATCATGAAAAGGGAATGACATCCATCCAAAGGTTAACATGATATGTGATTGGCATTTCATGAGCAAAACGATTAATGAACAGAGGCAAGTCAGCAGTTGACACCCGGAAGAGATTAATGGCTATTAATTTATACTCCTTCATTCCTTTTGTGAGCGTTAGAACTGTCGTAAGAAGTGCTTATTGTGCCTTTGTATTTCAATGCTGAGTAAATAAGCAAACTCTTCAGAATCCGCCACTAAGCGATTTGCTCAGTTACCATTTTACAATTCTAAAGCACACGCCACTTCACCCCTAAAAGGCATGATCGTTATTTTGTGTGCATGCGTCTTTGTTGTCTTTTTACCAAGACAAAAACGAGGAAATGCTTTGAAGATTTCTGTAGCTTTGGAAATCGCGCTCCTACTTGAAGATTCTAGAACCATTTACAAGCTTTCTTCCCAACTTTTGAAGACATTTTCAGGGCTAACTTTCCAAATCAGTCCTTCAGGTGAGTTAGCAATGGCTAAATCGCATTTTAAGTTCGTCAATGTCCACAGTAAGGCCATGGCCAATCACAACGCGGAAATGAGCGAGAATGGGACAAACCGATGACTCAGCAATTCATCCAATGGACGCTAATGCAAAGTTAATCCACATGAGTTGTCTACATTGAAGATCCTGGTCCCCCGAGGTCCTAGTCCCTTGATCACTACGTTGAGGTCTCAATGCTGTCTGTGTTGACGCAAACATAGGTCAGTCTGGCATAACTGTGATACTCATTCAGTTGTCGTAACCAAAGCGGTATCAATTATCCGACCATGCCTCTATTTTGCCTTGCATCTATACATTATTTAAGCTCCCTAAATTTGTTTCAAATTAATCTTACCAAATTTGCACTACCTATTGTCCCTTCATCTGTCCGGTTATTCATTTAACCACTTATTCAAAATGTACATTCTGTCTTTTATCGGTCTGGAACGCGTCACACGAATGGATGTAAACTGTGTTACTCTTGCCAGGGGATTTTTTAACCGCTCAAAATTTTGCCTGTTTTATGTGCTCCGATAGACTATACAGTAATTAAGTGAGTGAAAAAGGGCTAAACACTCGCTGGGTTTTGGGACGAACCAGCAATGTTGAGTTGAAATAAAACCGTGATTTAAGAGGATAGAAAAGAAAAGAATATTGGCCAAACGCCGAAGTAACCCTTAGCTGTCATGACCTCAATTTTGTGTGGGTGCGTGGCCTGGATCCTACCAAGGTCCCAACTAGCGTAATCAACAGACGACGGCTTCACCAGGAATGTCTACATTGCTGATATATATAGGCGGGTATGGAGGGGCAAGACACGTCCATACGAGCCTAAAAGTTGAATGTCGAAGCCTGTCTGAGTCATGGATAGTGTCCATCCCTTGTGCTTATAGTACTAAATTGACCTTACACCACACAAGGGTTATAAGTACGCACTTGAGGTGTTTCTCTACTTGGTATTAGCCAATCAGGAGAGAGTTAGAAGAAAAGCAACTTTCAAAACCTTCCAGAATTAGCCGTGGAAACGGAAACTTCAAGAGGACCGAAAAATAAGGCCTCCTATGATTGCAGACACCGCCAGCACTAGCGTTCCTCCAATGGGGGATCGGGTTGGCTGCCAATTTTGTATCCAAATTTGGTTCAGCCTTCCGCAGTTTAATTTAAGGTTTGGCAAAGTTTTGCCTGTAATTTTCTTTCCTTTAAGTGACCCAATAACGCAGGAAATTTCTTGATAGTTTTGGCTACAGCTAACTTTAGCGAATTTGTAAGGTTTCCTACTTAGCTATTCAAAGTGGTCCATGCAAATTCTGTACCACTTCCCAAAGAGGGTTCATACTAGCATGGTAAAAGATATTTCCAGGACCGATGAAACTTGATGTGCAACTATTTTTACAAGGGAAAATGGAAGTAAAGACTATTTAGGCAACCCCTTTATTCTGTAAAACACACTATTTAATGATCGAATCCTTTTGGTTCAACTTTCATTGACAGGAATTTACCAAATAGATGCATGTTTAAAATTTGCATAGCCAGGCAAATATTTCCCATCCAAAAAACCTAGAACAAACAATGAGAAGTCAGAAACCTCCTGTAAATAGAATGTGATTTGTAATTTTAAAAGAAGCGATCATCTTTTAAGGAAAACCATGAAGTTATTAGCAGAACACATCCTCGACCAGTACGAGTCACGTCATTGAACTTACAAGATCTCGGGATCAGTTTAGTACCCTTAACCCAGATATAAAGGAATTTTTTAATCCTGAAGTGTGATAAATAATCACTCAATTGAGGTTTTAGATTTTTCTTCTTCACATCCACTTACCTTAAGCTGGAAATGGATAAAGAAATATTATCAAAGCCTTGGCACCAAGCCGCGTCTGTGCTGGACATCAGGCGCTAATAAGTCTCGTGATGAAATGAGAGGAACATAAAGAAGCTAGTGTGGCTTGTGCGCTTCAAATGAAGGTCTTTGAGTGAAGAACCGCCTGGTTTGCATTGCTATAGACTAGATAATTGGGTATGGCATGGACATAACAATTAAAAGACAATCCATTTATTGTTTTTAAACGGTTTGTTAGTAGGTTGAAGGGAGATCAAACAAGAACTCAACTCAAGAATGCACAAGAAAAAATCTGATTTCCAGAGAGACAGCTGGGCTCAGCAGATCTGTGAGAAGTGCTCCTCTTAAAAGTACAGGAATGCACCTTACACCTCATTCCACAATTTACAATGAGATGAAACAAGAAAATTTGTTCTACCTTCGCCTTTTAAGTCCTTTGATTTAGATTTTTTTTTGATTTTTGATTTTGATCTGTGAGAAGTGCTCCTCTTAAAAGTACAGGAATGCACCTTACACCTCATTCCACAATTTACAATGAGATGGAACAAGAAAATTTGTTCTACCTTCGCCTTTTAAGTCCTTTGATTTAGAGATTCCTCCACCGCTGAAGCACTGGAGGCAAAATAATAAAGGGAGACTCTCCTTCAAGTCGCGACGAGAATTACGCGAATCAAGGGTGCATGAAAGGAGTTGTAAATACTTGTGCATGACCAAAAAAGGGAATCAGTTTCAAACAACTAATGCACCGAGAAAATGGATGGTCTACTTAGCAGCCAAAAATTACACGCATTTCAGACTCTTGCACTCTTCGACGCATAAACAGTGGCGTTCGTCCTGTGCGCTGATGGTTTTTCCATGCAGGACTGCAAACTCCAGGCGCACAGAATGCCCTGCCATTTTGCTGCACGCGAGAAATGTTTGCCGCGTTTACTTGGCGATTAACTTGACGCAAACACTTTTGCCATTTATTTCTGAACACTTGCATAAGCTTCAAATTAGCATCATGGATCGTCTGGAAATGCAAAACAATTACGCCTGCACCTCCTCGTGGGTGGATGGAAATGGTATTCAAAAGAGGCCTTTGTAGTCTCAGCCGAAATAGGTCCAAGGTGTTTGAAATGCTCTAAGAAAAGACAAAAGACGCCCAGTTTTATTCGCAGAATCGAACAAGGCGTAACAGTAGCTGATGAACTTTGCTAGAAATTTGCGCCAAAAGGTAAATATAATGCAATAAATGTGTAATTTTACGGTTCATTTTAGGAGATACAAACCCTTTTAGCCCTGATCATTTTCGTTGCCACATTGCCTTAAATCTTCAATTACCTATTCCATTTGAGGATGGAATAGTGTGACGTCAAGCCAACGTGCTAGTTATTTGGAGGAATGAAGAGGAAGTAGAGAGAATGGGACAGCATTTCCCTTCCCGCCCACCTTCCTCTCTTTACTCCTTCATAATGTGTGGGATGGTTTCTTCTCATCGGCAGAACAGTAATACTTTCTACCGTCAATTCACTAGACCTCATGATGTCTCAAAGGAGATATTCGCTGATGCATCTTTATATTACCCGGAGGTCTCATGCGTGGTGATCGGGTCCCCAAAAGCCAACACATGATGAACGATTTCGTCTTTAGTCCATTACACAAATGCATATTCAAGGCAATGGCGCCTTTCTAGGGATAAAGTGACATGTGCTTTGGAATTGTGGTAAAAAAATCGTCTGGGGACGAATACTAACAAGTTTGGCCGTTGGACCAATGGAAAAATTTAGAGGTATCATAAAAACTTTCTATCACAACTCATTCAATCAGTTAGCAAACAATCGCAAAAGAAGTGCAGACAATGAAAAACTTCTGCAACTTCACTTCTCTTCCCTTTCTTAGTTGCTGCACGTCTTCACGAATTATTTTGCCATTCATATTTAGCCTGACTCAAAGTTGTTTAGGTAATATAAATCACAAGTTATTTTTGTCAATGTAGCTATTGCATTCCTTTGTGTGATGATCTATGCAGGCTGCTGATGAACGTGATACCTTTGTGTGAAATCTCAGCGAAATCCAAGCAATTCCAGCCGCATGAGAAGCTTCTGTGGCTTCAGAATTCGATTCAAGCAACCTACACATTGGAATTGACTTTGCTACCTTCAAATGAAATTCCATGGCATAAATCATGCGACAGGACACCGTACGTAGAGGCAAGAACACATAATGGAAAGGTCTACAATCACCCATGCCAGAAAGCGTAAGCACATTTGTAGTCACCTTTTTGCTAGTGGTTGAAGCACTGGTGAATGTTTCCAAAAAACGCTCAACTTTCCTCACATGTGGACGACGACGCACCAATCCTTAAGGCATTGAATCCTTCACCTATATTCTCTGCTGGATTACTTTGATCCTCTTAAAATAATTTTACTTCTCAAGAAATCCACATCACCTATTTGGCCGGCAACCAATTTTTAAAATATCCAGTAAAGACATGCCATAAATGAAGAAATCGGGCGTGATAATTGAATCTTATCTTCGTTTCTACATTACGATAAAAGTAAGCCTGGATACTGGAAGGAGGCGAATATATGACCCAATTGAAGCACAGTTTATAGCAAAAAGCCAAGGATACATAAAAGTTCTTCTCTGTAGAACACACACATGTGGTGCATTTAAAAAGAGAACAATTTGCCTCCAGTAATGGACAAGTTTGTTTTACTACCCTGAAAAGTTGTTTACCAATCATTAAAATCTACAGGACTTCATCAAAGTGCACAGCCAACATGGGATCTGGATGACCTCCCTCTGTGATGCTTAAACTGTTACATAAATGTTGCATTTATATGGCCTAGCTATTGTTGTGACGCCCTACATCGAAGAGCGATCACATGAGGCATCAAAAAAGAGCCCCACAACTAAATGGAGTTGATGAACAAATAAGACTTTCATTTGTACCTACTTTTGGTTCGCATTTTTAGGCAATTTCATTCCACTGGCGATTCGCTTCCTCTGTAGGCAATGACGTGAAGGAAAAGTGATTATCTTAGGATGAAAGGCACTTAACCGCCCTATTCACCCTTCTTGGTCAGACCCACAAATCGGTAGTAAAAAAGGATTATTAAGCTATCAAGAAAAATTACCAGCTTGTTAAGCAGGTCAACGAAAGGGCAAATAGCTATGCAGAAATCTGACTTGACCCAGGCCGTGGTAGCCATCTGATTCGATGGGGTCACTTAGTAGTCATAGTAACAATTTTAAAAGGAAGGTCTCTCACAGGCCTAGCCGTTCTTGTTTTTGTCACCTCATTTTTGCTTTGTAAATACCAATCCAATGTCAAGGAAATGCGATAGTCAACAATTAGGAGGAATTAAGGGTGAAGGAATGTGAAAGGTGGGGGTGCTACATTACCTATTTCCTACCTTCCCCCTTTCATCGTGACTTATAGAATAAGGACTCCTAGGGATGAATACTGCGATAGGAGACAGACGGTGTTGCCCCGTCTTTTTAGGACAAAAAATTTTCTTAACTTGCCCCCAGGTAGATGATAATGAGGTTATTCTTGCACGATTCTTTAACAGCGTATTTTATAGTAGGAGGGTCTCGGCCCTCTGCGTTATTTGGCCCCCATATTCGCTCGCCTAGTGCTGCGTGGCCGACTCGACAACGTATATGGGAGAATTTTATTCCTAAAGCACGGTCGGAGCATTTGATTCGCCCAAGTGTGCATTCTTTCTAACACTTTCTCACTCACTTCTCGTATCGCTTAGCAAAAAGTCATCGCAAATGGTAGAATGACTTGAATTGAAAGTGCCCACATTATCACATCGAAAGAATATGCAATTAATTTAACCTACTTTCTCCTAGTTTGACAATTTCAACTCTTTGGGAGGAAAAGTGCAAATGTAGACCCATCGTACTTTTTTTCCATCGATTTCGTCTATCATGATCTTCAATGTCGTACTTTAATTAACATAATTTAATTCGATGGGATATTATCGTTTCCATGACGGTGCTGTGACCACAAGTTTTCCATGCTCATATCAATTAGAAATCAAAACTTCAAGCCCTTCTGAAAACGGAGCAATTAAAAAAAACACACTTTTAATAATATTTTTTTTTACGGTGGCAGTGAAATCGGTTGGTCTGTCACTACTCTCAGGGGGATAAGTTGTTTATTGCCGGCATTGCCTTAACCCAGGGTTGACCTAACCTCCACTTGTACGTAGCCTTACTTTAATGTAATTTTACCCTCTAAATCTAATTGCAATAATAGGGGTGTGTGGAAAGGGGAATTCAAATCTGTGCCTGGGTTTTATAATCTCAAAATGTCATTAAATATTTTTGAACATAAAACGACCATGTAGTCATAATCTACCGTCTTTCCGTGGCGAGACAAAAGCTAGTCACGATTTCACCTTTTATAAAATGTTATGCTACTAAAACCAAGGCAGCAGACGCTAGACACTTATAGCTTCTCCCCTCTCACTCCTATCGTCAAAATGACTACTCCCACCCGCCTTTTGTGTGTTCACTGCTCATGTCAAAGAATGTTGGGTAACTTGCAGACACATCCTCAGGAGGGTGTGAAGGATGAGGATACGGCAGAGTCTCACTTCTTTTCATCAACCTAGAGATTTCAAGCTTCTAAAAGAAGGGTTTTGGGGACAAGGTTAGCAGTGTTGTATTGTCCAACATTTTACCCTCCGATGAAGTAGATTTTTGTGATTAATGCCCCAAATTGCATCAAGGTGAAATTGTGCTGCAGGTCTTCACACCCAAAATGGAAGCATTCGTGTAGGAATGAATTAGTGCCGTTCAGTGCATTGTTAATTGTTTGGCGATAACAAGTGGCATCATGCTTTGTTTACTCAACCCAAAATTACAACAACCATTTTTATAAAAAAATCAGCCCACCATCAACTATTCTCTAATAAGCACACTTTAAAAATGAAAGGGTTAACACAAAAGCGGTAGATTTTAATGCCAATTATTGCCTGCGGCCACAACTGCTGTCAGTATAGGCCACTTGGTTCACAACTAAAACGTAAAGCTCTTCTCACTGCCACTTTAGGCTTGAATGATGTTTTGTAATGCCAACAGGTAATTTTTGCCTTCCAGCAAAGAATGAAGAGTCGCCTAGAAAGTGCTGCACCTACTGTTGGATAATTAGTTACAAGGTCTAGATTGCCAGAATGAAACCATTTTAGGCCGCAATCTTGTTCCACTAGCCTACGCGACGCACTAGAAAGCAAACAGATTTGGCCCATTTATCTTAAAATGTATCCGTAAAGCGGACCAAATGGATTCACATCACACTAACCCGACACTTTATAGCATATGGGCATGAAATAATGCGAAGGTAGAGATGAAAATAACTGTGTTAGATAGGTAACCTGGAGTAAATATAGCTTTTATAATGCATATTAACATTTGCATGAATTTGACTTGAGTTGAGGGCGCCATGCTATAGATGTTAGCTATACCAGAAATGCGCTCCAGCTTTAATGTTAGCTTCGCACAAGTAAAGATTTTATGGGTCAAACGGGATAATAGGCATGTTTATTTGTGAAGAGACTGGATCCACTTCGTGAATGAGAAGATGGCTTTGATCTTCTAAAAGGCGACAAATTCTGGTTCCCCATAAATCCTTAGCTATTCAAAAAACCCCACATTAAACAAATAATAAATCTTTCCCCAAAGTTACGAAAATGGAGGCGGAAGGACCACACGCAGGTAGTGGTGTGGAGAAGTATAAGCATTTATCATAAAATGCTTCGGCAGTGAACTAATTTACCATTCTCAAGTTAAAAGATATCATAGTTAATGAACAAAAGACCAATCACAATCATTTGGCGTATTCTTACGAACCGTATTTTAAAAAGTTTTTTTTGCGAATGTGCATACTTTCTGAGCCATTCCTTTCCGGAGGACGATAAACAAGTCAGCTTTGCAGAGGTCAACGAGGCACCGGAAGGGCTAATGAGTGGAATGGGAGGAAAACACGACCTGGCTGATAATGGCATTGCGTAATACAATTCCTAGCCAAATGTGATTCTGCTTCTAGGGTTGAAATACTTGCAAACAACTAAGTTTTACGCACCGAATGTGCTTCCTTTGGCAGCGCATCCCAACATTGCTTGATGGGCAAAGGACTGTGAAAGGTTAATCCTGCCGGGGTTCACATGAAATTTGGGAACGATTAACAGTGATTTAAGGTGGGAGTTTGACATTCGAAAATGGCTTTGATTTAGCAAAGATGGCACGGTAGTTTGTCTTTTGGTAGGTGGAAATGCTGTCATAATTTGGCCATAGAGATAACCGTCAATTCTCATGTAGTTCGCACATGCGTATACACCGCCAAGTGTGCTTCCGTCCCAGCGACAGAGGCGAAAGCTCAGGCTCGCAGCCTTCTTTAGGCCTTCTTCCGCATGGATATGCTTTGCTACAGGGCAAATGAAGACACAAAGTGCAGCACTCAGTGCCTTGACTTTCCTAATTCGAATTCCTTAGATTACTGTCGTGTGTGTGTAATGCCATTGAGGGGGTTATTAATGGGCATGCCCATAACAGCAAGAACTCGTTTGCCCACCGTTGAGAAAATTGTTCTGCTGAAATAAAAATACGAGTTTAAAGGCACCTACTGAGGATACATTTGCAATCTTTTGATGTTAACTTTCATTATCAATACATAGGTGAGGTAACAATGCGCAAAGGTGGGCCGCGAAACGCCTAGCTGTCGACTTCCTTCACACTGTTTTTATCCTAGGGAAGGCAAAGCAGCATATGGTGAGATCGGTTTTATTTACTGGATGACATCGCGCCGCTAAAAAAAGCAGCCTAGTCACCCATTGTTTTAAAACGCCTATAAAGCGGTTCATTATATTATTGGAGTGAAAATCTACACAGCCAATCTTTATCAACTCTTGTTAGGGAATGTCAATGACCTTGAAATGTTTCGTGTTTAAATGAGATTGAATTCATGTGGCAATTGGCAGTATGAGAAGCGTGGTTACAGGCTTTTTAAAGTCATTTGACATTGCAGTCCATAATTTCTGATTAATTCACAAAAATACTACATCTTAGTATGAACTTCAGTTGCATAACAAATTTTCCTTAACCAGTTCTGGGAAAAATGCAAATGTAAATGTTGAGAAGAAGTGATGAGGACTAATTTTGAGGACGAAGATCAGGGGAAGATCGTTCCACTCCTCGCATTCTCAACAACTACGCGTTGAACAGTCTTTTTATCCTAGCATCACTGCCCTACTGATCGCACCGTTTCGTGTCGGCAGATCTCACTTAGAATTGATGCGCATTTTCCGCAGCAGATGGATAGCTCGGAGCGAGCATTTGCGTGAGGAATGTAGCACACATAAAGCCAACATGATCTTGTGGGGTGGATGCGGCACGTGCCTTGGAGGTATACAATGGGATGGTAGGTGAATGCTTTTGGGGCCAACCGATGGCATGTTCATACGCTTAGCGTTTGAACACCAAAGTCAGTTCGCAGCATAATTAGTTAGCCGGCCTGCGCACAATCTCATTAGGGCGAGTAGAGAGGAACAAGATGATGGTCTTCGATAATTGCCCCTGCGTAGTGTTGTGAATGGACGTGGTGACCTGTTTGCCTAGCTCCTCTCCAGTACTGTGAGCTCTTGACTAGTTGCTCCCTGGTAATTTTCAAGTAGAATAAGTGGCACGTGACCATCCAAATCGTGAATGGAGGGATCTTCCTGAATGCATATGCCTCACCTCTTTTGAATTATTTACGACAAATTAGTACTGGGTAATAAGTAATTCTGCTACTGCACATTGTACTCTCTTCAAATGCAGTGCAACACACATGACGACTAGCTCTCAATGATTTGGAGCTTATTTGGACCCTAATTACATCTGCCGCTTTCAAACGAAATTGCACGGCAGATGGGTTTTAAATGCGATGTGAATTAGGTAGAATGCAATCAAGAGCAAGTAAATGACAGATCTCTACCTGTAAATATTGGTCATTGCGAATTAAAACTAGAACAAATGGAACAGGTTTTTTGGCCCACAAGTAGTACTGATCTGCCTACTGTCTTTTTTGACAGACAAATGCACTGATTTCAAAAAATTTGGTTTCAATTGTTTTAGAGGTGTGCTAACTTCTTATAGTAATATTTTCTCGAAATAAGTAACCAAATTTCATAAAAGTTTACCTCTCATAGGTCCTAAATTTACCCATTATGATGCGCCACATGTACTATTTCTGTTCCCATAGATGTAAATGTCTAAAGCCTCTCTGATCAACGTTTGTAGATGAGATAATTGCTATGGGGAATGAGTATTTCCCAATTGGGGTATCTCAGTCAACCAATCACCTGAAGTCTTTGTATTGTTAAGAGAAAAAGTCAATTACGGTGGTCTTACCAGTGGCGTAAAAGTTATCCACGAGAAAAAAACACCTGTGTAGAGGTTATCTCTGAAGGTACTGCCACCAAATAACTTGACGTCCAAGCCGTTTACATTTACATTATGATCTGGAGGGTCTGAGTCAAACGAGGAATTATACTCACATCAAAAAATCAAGATCAGATCACGCATTCATAGTCATAGGATCTTGCCCCTTCTTTTGCCAACTTATTTTGCTATTTTAATGAATTCTTGAAGGTTTTGCTACAATAATTAATGTTATGATGTCTGAATCCTTCAAAGAAAGCCTGCTTTGCCGCATTGTGAGCTTGATCCGTAGTGGTCAAAAGCAAACGATCCTCTCCAATATCTAGCCTTAGATCCACTAACCTATCCAAACTGCGCATGCTCACAAATGCGAGCATTATTCCTTGTCAAAAAGCCAAAAATATTTTCAAATTTCGCAATAGATTGCTCGTTGATAAGGGGCGCAATATCAATAGTATAGCCGCAGTTTTTGCTTCCTTTTTTCAAATGTTGATCTTATCTGAATTGAACTTGGTAATATAAAAAGGAAAGCACATGATCGCCTGCGAAAAAGTGATCAAGGGAAACACAAAGGGGATGCGAATGTTGGGATATTAAACCTTCTTTTATCCCCACATACCCACTCACCTAAGCAAATCAAATCGTAGAGTATGATCCTAATTACACTCCATTTATCAAATGAGACCCTGCAGTGTCTTGCAACAGCATGACTTTCTCACCATCATTGAAGCAGTCTGCTTCGCACACGTGTCAGTTCCACTGAAAAGACCTCAGCCACAATCGAAACCTAGAACTCCTCATCAAAAGTCAATAACTTGTCACGTAATTAGTCAGAAAGCGTACTAAACTAGTATATTTTATGAAATTAACTAAGTACGCTAAAATGTTTACTGTAATAGATCCCAAATGCGCGCAAGGTTCACCAAATTCTTGTAACAATTAGTTAACCGCTCATATTTCTCACTATTGGAAACCCTTATTGGAAAGTTTGCCTCAAAAGCTATCAGCAATGGCTACAAAACACCCTTTGCTATGAAAGGAAACAAAAGATCCTGCTAAAAATGCAACATCTGTGTTTTCACCAGAACTAAGGTATCAAGCCAAAACAAATTTAAGTCAATGGTCTGCTCTGCTATCACACACAGCATACTTGTGACTCACCTACGGGGCTCAAGACACCGACACACATCTATGCTTCACAATAGGCACTGGTGATAGCAGATTACTGCAACAGGTAGAGCCTTAAAACTCAATAACGTTTCGGATCACCTGAGAACGGAAGGGATGAAACTGGGAGAAAAACTGGCAGGCCCTGTTGCTTTATTTTGCAAAATGCTGCACACCTTAACGAATAAGGATTTAACGTGTGGAATAGGTGCGTTGCATGGAATTATCAACCGGTTATGCATAGGTGGTGGTGTCAGCAAGGTGCATGCCCATCCGTGACATTCAAGCTTCCCACAAAATGGAATTGCTCCACAAATGTTTGCCACAGACGATCTTGTCCGTATGGCTGAACCATATCAGATGAGCCGAAACCACTTCATCATCTAACTCTTCCAATGTCATGCAAAAGTCGAATGTCCTCCAACTTCCCACTGCCGATGCAGCGGTCCCTTTATAATCGCGCACCTACACGCACACGCCCCCACATGAATGTGTTTACGTTGTCAATGGGACATTCACCTCCTCTGCACTTCCCTCCCAACTTATTCACTTGTCATGTGCAAGGCTTTGATCGGGCAAGTACCACAAACAGAGCTACCACGGTTGCTTTAGAAGGTTGGAATCGTTCTAAATGGCTAACTGTGGGCGGCTCGGAATCCAGTCACTACACTGAGATTGCGCAAGAAGACTTTTGTAGGTGCGGACAGATATGCGTGAGTAGTAGACGTACGTTCACAGTGAAGCTTGGTGTATCGCAATACACGGTTGCATGGCGCCACCCTCTGCCATTACCACCTGCCATCTTGATTAATGGCTTTTGGACTGGTACACGATCTGTGTGCTTGCCTCTGCTATCACTAGTGGGTCACATCTCTCACCTTTCATTGGTATAGCACCTCTTCAAATCGGGAAAGTAAACTACTTTCATAATTTGATGTGACCAATTCTAATTACCCATAAATAATATGATTTGTTGAGATGTTGCACCTATGCAACCAAGTGGCACGGGACGTGTCAATCATTAATATGGCAGATGTCGGGCGTAGGTGTTTCACTGTTTGACAAGTTTGATGCTTTAGCAGTATTGTGGACGGTTTAACAAAAGTAAACACCAACTGCTGACACTCTAAAAAGCAATTTTTTTCTGATTTTTTTGCAACAGACAACCCTCCTTTTCACCAAGAGTTTATTCAGAATTTAGCACAAATGAATAGGAAATTCTGCTCTTCCACATTGTCAAGGAAAAGCTGAGCCCTCGCAAATTGGAATTTATTTCAAAATGTACACAAATAGATGAATTTTAGCAATTCAGATGGGGACCATAAATGGAAAAAATTCAGTGCTGCCTAAATTCTCAAAACCAGTTGGTAAAAAAGGTGCGATTTCGTGACCACACAATCTTCATTCATATTGTGCATTTAATAAGTCTCGACTTCACCTACTAAGAGTCAAAAGTCCAGACGGAGGTATTGTTTAATGGTCTGAGAGGAGGTGCTCGATAATATATTTCCCTTTGTCCACTCTAGCATTATAATCTTAAGCGCGCCAGGCGGTGGCCAACAGAAGGAGACAATAAGGGCGGACCTTCATAGTGTGAGGGAAGTGTAAAAACAATGCATTGATAGTTTTTAAGGCTTCTTGTCTGCTATTAACAAGTGAATGCAGCACTCATCTACTATGCCGCCACCCTCCTTCCCCTCTCCCTATGATGAAATTTAAACAAACTGATTTAGCATTCAAATAAAAGATGACTGAAAGCCCATTTCTATAGCAGCACAGACTTTCTTAATGTCAAGGAGAGAGTTTAATTTAGGTGGTCTATAAAGTGACTTAAAATTACCATCAAATTTCTAAAACCATTTATAAAGATATATTTTATCAACTTTTTCGAGCACTGTCAAACGAATTGGAGGGAGAGCTTCTACGGCATTGGAACCTAAGTAGATCCTGCTATGTTACTCCACAGGAACATATGCAACGCCTAAGCTTTTTTCAAAAGCTAAAGGACTTTATTTCATCGAGCCATCCCCAAAGCCTCAAAAAACCATTTCGACATTTTCTGTTGTCTTCAAATCCAATCAATCCATAAATTGTGCGGACGCAGGCCTTTTTGCTCTTTTATTTTATCCACAACTTCGTAACTTTCCTAACACTCTATCTATACCAACTTCTTTAGAAGGTTAAGCAAAATCAGCTTCGAAAGTCGTTGCATTCTCTGTATTTAGAGTTGTTAATGAATCTTCAACTCCATCGTTTTAGTGATCCATTCATGTTTAGCTGGACACGAATAAAAGGTGGAAGGAGTTTTTAATGAAACAGGTCAACACTATGCAAAAGAAAGGAATTACCGCTCTCAAAGAGAAGCCAGTTTACGATTATCATAAGATTTTTCATACTTGTGGTTATCGGGCACCGGTTTGCTGCACAAAGTCGTTAACAATTTGCAAAGCTCTACTCTCGCACACGAAAATAAAACGGGAAACGCGCTAGCCATCTAAGATATCCCCAAGGTGAAACCGCGGTAATAAATAATGTAGGTGCGTCATAAGTAACTGAGGTAGAGTGGTGTGGTGGACACTTTATGTGAACAGGTAATCGGAAGTTTTGCAGCGATTCCTACTTCAAAAAACAAGCATTGAAAAATAAAACGGCTATTGGGATAAAAGTAGAACTAGTCCCCTTATCATGTAGTTTTCTTACAATCGGTGTGTTTAATCAAGTGAGCGGACTCAAGCCCGCCCATTCTTCATGTCTTCTTGATGAAATGGCAATGTGGTTTAATGAAGTATCGACGACGGAAATTGACAAATAAATGGGGTGAAAATTCTGATTAACCTTTTTTTAGTTAGGAAAGATGATTGCGGCGAAGTTGGTGATTTTCTTGATTCGCGATTAACATTAGAGGATTCAATTTAATCAATCATGAATTCCCTTCAATGCTCCCTTTATACTACGGTGGAATATTCGTCTTCTCAAGTACTTACCTGCTGAGTATCAATGCCTTGACAAGGCACTCCACCACCTTGTGGCGGAGGTCGGTTGCAGAGGCGAATTCTTCGACGACTTCCACGTCCACAGGTTGCATCACAGGCGGAAAAGGCACTCCATTCACCCCATCCACCAGCAATGCGTGGGCAAAGGCGTTGTAAAGGACAGTCGCGTTTTTGAAGCCCTTCCGCCGCTCTTGCTGGATCAGCGCAACTACCCTTAGCCTCCGCAGTATCAGCTACTGCGTAGGCACCGCTGCAGGGACGGTAACGGCTCCTCTCCGACACCCCACAGGTGGCGGAGCATGCAGACCAGGAAGTCCATGGGGCCCAGAAGGGTTGACATTCGCCAAGACTTAGTGCCTCGCCACAATCCTTCGTTTGCTAAAACGAGGTGAATGTTTACAGGTAATGTACCCCCAAAATTGTTAGGAAGTATAGAATTGAGAATCAGAATCAATGTTATTTTCATTAGAGTTTGCACAATCCTTCTTAAGAGTAGCATTCACAATGCATACTGTTGTATCAAGAGCTCTGCAACTATTAAGATACTATTCCATCTTGCTGGTTCCCGGAATGTAAATGGGGCAAGACTGGTCTGTATTCAATAGCCTGGTCAGTTGCAGAATTTCCTTGCAACCTCGATAGAAGTGGTAATACTGTCTGCAGAGAGAAGAAAGTTTAACTTGTATCCAAATGCTGTTCGTTCATGATTGAAAAGATGTTTTATTATTTTCAGCTACTTATAACTTAAAACGCCATAAAATGGCTAAAACTGATTTGATTTTAGTGCATCAACGACCTCTCCGGATAGAAACAGATCTGGAATTCACGATTAAAGCGAATGTTTAAAAGAGATGATAGGTATTTGATAAATTCTACTGAAATGCTCCTAATGCACCAGTAAACTCATTCCAGATGATATCAAAAGGTCCAGGAGGATGGTAACGACATTTACATTAATGCAGAGTTAGGCCGACATAGTGGCAGGTAAGGCAACGCGAGCAGATCTCAATACAAAATGGCTGGAACCAGAGAGGACTTGTGCATCCGTGCCCAGAGCAGTTAATGGACAAAAAACACAACTCTGCCAAAATAATTCATCATTTTCCATTTCAAAATAGATAAGGCAATTCTTTTGCTGGTAGTCGAACAGCATTTCCATTTTGACTCGTTCACATGATTGTTCTGTGCCTTCATTTTCAAGGTGTAGCATACTAGTTGGCTTATCAAAGTTTAATTGTTATTTTCGACCACAAATTATTAAATCTAGGAGAAAACTCTTTGTGTCAATTGGCTTCCCATACCCGTCTTCCTTCTTGATGGCCACTTGCAGCCCATCACCAGTCAAAATGTGACGCATTGAATAATAAGTGGCATCACTCATCAGCCCATTCAAGAGAAGATGCTTAGGTCACGAAACTTTACCATTTTTATGAAGCGCCTTAAAAAACCATGATGTAAATTAATTGGCTCTTTGTCACAAAAAAAGTGTCCAAGATAAACGCTTGATGGGACCTAACACAGTTTGAAATTTACAACAGAAGGGCCAAGAAAGAAGAAAAACCTTACACTTCCTATAGCATGGAGTGGGTACTAAAAACAAAAGGACGAATGGAAAAGTAGCAAACTATTTTATAAAGATTTCAAGGCTGAACTTATTTGGTTTTAAAAGGCAAAGTAAAAGAATCATTTTTTATTCTTTGAAACAATAATGAGGCTTCTTAAACAAGATGCGAAAAGCATTTGCCTTTTAAAAAAGAAACGTACTTTGGGCCACCTTAGTTCCGAATCACTTTCACTATTCAGTTTCATTTTCAATTTGCATGGAACTTTTTGCTAAAAAGGCAAACTTACAGTTTGTTACACAAGTATGATCCAGGAGATGAACCAGCGCAGCATCGTCTCCGCTTTCTTCCGCCATTTCTCTCCACCTATCTCTATTCGTATCATCTTAGATACCTTCAATCGTAAAAGGAGATCGTACTCGAACATCTTTACCAATATGGGCTTCACAGTATCTTGCGGTAGCACGAATTCCCTTCCATTGATAAAAAGCCTAACATGTCCACATTCCTCGTTCACTTAAAAAGACCTCAATCATAGGCCAGATTTGGTGCTTCTCACAGAAAGTCAGTTAGTATTCAGTTAGTTGGTATGCATGTATGCTAAAAATAGAACACTTTGTGGCATTTACTAAGTATATAATATCGGAAATGTACTTGACACCCACATCATTCCCTTACTAATCCTACCATCACTCATCTTCCATATTATTTAAAAACCTCTCCTTAGACGTTTTTCGCCAAAGCTATCTGCAATGCGATACAACAACACTTTTTTTGAAATGAAGAACACGGAACTCCGCTCTTAGTAATGCATCCACCTTTGTCACCAGAACCCAGGTAGCCAGACGAAATGATTTTGAGGTAGTGATCCGTTCTACTGCCACGGCATGTTTGCAGCACATCCATCAGGCTCAGCTGACATGTTTGGTACGAGAGTTGAAAATGCGGTAAAAATCATACGGCACAAATAAGACTTTTAAGACATCAACCTACGTCCATGTACCGTAAGACGTACTGAAATCGTGTTTGGCACTATACCAGACGATGTTAAAAAAAATATCGCTTTGTCCACTTTAGTCGCTAACAAAACAGCAAGGAATGGCGCTTAAGAAATGAAACAAAAGGCAAAGCTTGTAAACCCTGCTATTTGATGCTTTCGCAAAGTACATCTCCTACTAATTCCGAATAAACATCTTGGTGGATAAGCAATTAACGTGTGGAATAGGTGCGTTGCATGGAATTATCAACCGGTTATGCGTAGGTGGTGGTGCCAGTAATGTTCATGCCAAAACGTGCTATTCAAGCTTCCAACAAAATAGGATTGCCTCTCCAGCACATTTATCAAAATTCAACCGATACCGAAAAAGGTCTGTCGCAGACGGTCTTGTCCGTACGGCTGAACCATATCAGATGAGCCGAAACCACTTCATCATCTAACTCTTCCAATGTCATGCAAAAGTCGAATGTCCTCCAACTTCCCACTGCCGATGCAGCGGTCCCTTTATAATCGCGCACCTACACGCACACGCCCCCACATGAATGTGTTTACGTTGTCAATGGGACATTCACCTCCTCTGCACTTCCCTCCCAACTTATTCACTTGTCATGTGCAAGGCTTTGATCGGGCAAGTACCACAAACAGAGCTACCACGGTTGCTTTAGAAGGTTGGAATCGTTCTAAATGGCTAACTGTGGGCGGCTCGGAATCCAGTCACTACACTGAGATTGCGCAAGAAGACTTTTGTAGGTGCGGACAGATATGCGTGAGTAGTAGACGTACGTTCACAGTGAAGCTTGGTGTATCGCAATACACGGTTGCATGGCGCCACCCTCTGCCATTACCACCTGCCATCTTGATTAATGGCTTTTGGACTGGTACACGATCTGTGCCCCGGTAAAAACGAATATTGCAGGGTAATGTGCCAGAACTGGCTCCAGGGCCTCGTATACGTTGCTTGCAGAGTAGTTTGCTTTTTATATTACCAGAGGAATGCCATTACGTTTACCTGTGAAACTCATTTTACATCATTTCTCGTAGCAAAATTTTTCATGAATGTAAAGCAGCTTTTTGGAATTAGCTAAAAACACGCAGTATATTCCAGCCAAATCTTTAGTTCTTAGGCTACTTTAATACCTGATGCATTCCTTTCTACTTTACTCATATTTCTTTAATCGAAGGTAGTCAAATTTTGTTGCAGCAAAAGATAATCACAGCCAAATTAAAATTGACAGATTAGAAACAAATTAAAAGAGAGATGGAGAGAAATGAGATTGAGGTACGCATTTTCTTCTGACTATCTACCTTTGTGCCAAATTGGAACTTGTTAACCTTTATCGCTGGGAAGGAACGAGAGATCGTAAGGAAAATATCACCAACATATGTAAAATGAATGCCTTCATTAGAAGACTTTCAGAGTTGGAACATCTTTTCCCTACGCCGTAAAACTCCTTTATTGAAAATGTGTGCCCCTAAAAGTTCATTTCATGGAAT
This sequence comes from Taenia saginata, assembly GCA_001693075.2. Taxonomy (NCBI): domain Eukaryota; kingdom Metazoa; phylum Platyhelminthes; class Cestoda; order Cyclophyllidea; family Taeniidae; genus Taenia; species Taenia saginata. The sequence continues at coordinate 172,980 of LWMK02000048.1, read as the reverse complement.
TTGAAATCAACGAAACTATAAGAGCAACTTTTTGAAAATGTTTAGACAACTTTGGTCCATATTGTGTACTTTATCACAGGTTGGATAAATTTACATCAAACAAAGCGTAATTTTAGCAAATTGATCCAAGAACGCACAAAAATAGACACCTTTCATATAAATAGTTTTGCCTTCCATGGTCTATTTGCTGGTCGAAATTGCCTTTAAATTAAAACCAGACATAGGAAAAAAATACATTATCCACATCCATTTTAAATGACGTCTTTTAATTTCTTCTTTCCTACATTTCGCTAGCAGGAGTAAAGCAGGCTACATCCTTAATAGCTTTATGGTGAAAGTGAAAAATACTATAACCCGAGCAGATAGGCAGCGGCCCAATCAATTAACACACTACATTGTTATTGGATAGCCTGCAGGACTCTGCATTTTTGACCTATTGTCGCAAAGATCTATCTGATTTGAAAAATGGCTTGAGTGCATTAGACAGCACCTAATCAGCTTTCAGACGCCAAACCTGCACCAAAAAAAAGAGAGCCAATTTCTAGTCTTTCAAAGTGGTAAGAAAATGGCAAAACCCCTCGTGTTGTTTGAGTCGCTAGTGTTAGCTGCTCGGAAATTGAGTGAGCACTGGGGTTTACCTGCGTTGTTAATAAGCTTGAATAATGGTTTCGTGTGTAGCGTTGGTCTACTTACCTCTGGAGAAGCTATGCTTATCGCGGTTGTATTTTTCTGTGACTTCTCTTCAGAACATGTCTACTTACCTATTTTTTTCAACCATCCCAAAAACAGCATCAATACGCTATACATTGCTTATTTATGTCGTTATTCTGCTTGAAAACCTATTCATTACTAGAATGAGAGTACTTTAGCGTTTGAACCGTTGTTTTTAAAGTCATTAAATTTGCTGCTGAAAAATTGAATCAATGCTTAATTAACAACACGCATAAACCGCGGGGGCAAATTTAAAATAGGTCATTTAAATCTTCACCGTGCAAGCAAAAGCATTCCAGCACAACTTGCCCTGAATCCGGGTAGGGAGGTGCACTGGCTACCTTCAACACAATCACCCTCGGGACATTTGTAACGCGTAGCCAATTTGTCGGTGCATTTTCCAAAGGTCCCTGGGCACCGCCACGGTCCCCACACCGATTTCTCCCAACAGTGAGCTGCCAAATCCGTCGCAACCACTTGCGGCGCCAGTGAAAAGTAAACCAACACCACAGCCAGGTTGATCGTTACTCCACTCATGACTCATCGATAGCTTTGGCTTATCGATTATTGCATATGAGGTAAAAAATCGATATTGTGTATGCGTTGATGCTGTGACGGCGATGATGATGATGATGATGATGATGATGATGCCCTGCTCTTGAGACCTTGTAACATGAACTCATATTTCCGTGTTTAACGTGACATTATTTTTCCCGCTCTTTTAAATTAGCGTTTTGCTACAAATGTAAATTTTTAGGTAAAACTGGCGCAACCTTCTCCCGAAACGTAATTAACCAAATTGAGCGCATTTTTTATCTTTCACATGGCTTATTAAGGCAAGTGATGTTTTAGTAAATCTAACCTCTTCCAAAAAACCATTATTTAGAGCACAGTTTTTTCTAAATGCAGCTCCGCCTGCAAATTGTCTTAAATATGTAAATAAGATTTTATTTTTATTCTGGACATAATATTCTCCAATTGTTGACTACCCACTTGGTAATGTGGGACATTAACTCTCTCCCAATCTCTTGAGTAGCTACCCTATTGTTTCGTATGGAACAGCCTTAAGCTCCTTTTATCGTTTTCTTGGCAGACAGAGATAACTCCTCAAGCCTTGCACCGCCATATCCACGTCACAATAAAGGTTGTTGCCCTTTGATGTGACTTTCGTGAGAGATTTACAGTTATCCTTATCTCTGAGTACTGAACTGAACGAACAGCTGGTGGAGGGAAGAGAATCGGCCATATGGTATGATCCACACCAAGTGATCATTAAGCCTCCTCATTTGAGATGGAGATGGAAATGTACGGTTAATAATAACAGAAACCATCTACTATGTGTTTAGCTCAATGCACTTTACAATTATCTACGAAAAAGATCTGTTTATTACCTTAAAAATAGCAATGAGATAATGTAGGTGCTTGTGAGCTGGTTCATATTACTCGTCAAGATTGTCCAGGTGGAATTGTGGAGGCGTACCAGAGACCTTCCTTTCCACCGGATGACCTCTTTATTGGCACGACGGAAAGCTTGATGCGCCTGACACCTTGCCACTGTTGGAGGTCAAAGGTGTCAACCGCCTACTTAAACTTCATTAAACTCTGTCATACTTATGGGTGTCCTTAACTTGTTGCACGCCTTTTGCATAGATGCCTGAAATAAGGGAAAACTTGACCAAACTTGGCCAACGGAGGTGAAGCCATTTGGGAGACTGAGCCAAGAGCGAGATGATGACTCCGCAATGCCTGACTTCGTCTCCTCCGGAGGTCAATGGTGAAGGACGTGGTTTCGGGGCTGATTCCTTCTGCACAACTCTCGCGCCGATTATCCACGTCGGGGACCAAGAGAGAGGTCGACATCTTCCATTCAGTCTGTTAGGAGGGGCAGAAGCCTTTCTTGCGTATTCCAGTCCTAATTTGGGTGGATAGCTCTCATTTATTAATGGCGTTTTGGGTAAGTCTAGTCTTTCAAGCACGAAGTACTCCGTACATGCTCCAGCAGTATGGAGGACCTAGAAGCGATGACTTGTAGGCACACAAAAGCCCTTTCCTGCCCCAAATCAGGTCTGGCAGCCAACAACCATTGTCATAAAGCACGCAAGACAAAAAAAGACCTGGAAAACTTTATTGTTCACCAACTTTGTTACTGTCCACTGACAATGGCCAGAGGCATCCGCTTGACATTCCTTTCCCCATTTCATGTAAGCATAAACAAACCTTCACAGGTCACAGAAGCCTACTGCCTCCAGATGCACCAAAATCAGTGTGGAATTTCTCGTCTCCTTATCAAATACAAGGCCTAGGCGCAAAATTTAGGAGAACAACATTTTTGGCATTTTTTGTTCAAATTAGGAATAATTTTTGTGTCCACAAAAAAACTCATCACGTAGGACATGAGTTGCGCCTGTTTTTTTGTCCCATTTAATTATTTTATTCTCTTTTTATGTAAAAGCGCTTTTATCGAACAAGTATCGCGCCATTTTTTTTGAATAACTACGTGATGTTTTTATTGTCCCCTCCGGGATGTGGGAGTTTGTGTGGCCTTCAAATGAGCGGTTATTTTTTCCGCAAAAAAAATGCTCAAAATTTAAACTTACACATAACAACACCAAAAAAAAAAAGATGTGTGAGCAAACACGTGATTTAATTTACGACACGGACTGAAGTGGTAATGTCTCTGTTTGACCTTAAGTGGACTCAATTGACCTGAATTGCATAATGTCTCTCTTGCCATGTATCCTGATCCACTCCACCCAGTATTGTTGCTGTCTTCTAGCACACTGTGACACTGGACACACCCGGGGAAACACTTTTACTCGCGCCTGTCATTCGAGGGTGACATTTCGCCCCGGAGGGGGGCGGAGGCAAGGCATTTTCCCGTCCAGATGCTAAAACAATTAACCCTGAAACAACTTGCATTTGTGTAGTAAAAAGAGAAGGAAGTCCCAAAATCGTTCCGCAAATACCACTTATAAAATGCGGACGCATAGTAGGGAAATGCGCTTTTGTCTTTTCAATGTTGCGGCATATTTTGCTAGCCCCTCCAGTGGAGGGCTACCGAAATCCAGTCACGTAAATACAAGGGGAAGCGCGCAAAAAAAAGGCCGGAAAAACGTTCACGAAATGTCTGACAATAAAATATTATCTTTCATCCAAGCAACAACCATTTGTTAGGCTCTAGGTGCTACGTGATTTTACAAGTCTTACTGCCTCCTCGCCTAATCAGATCCCAAGTTATATGGAGGCTTTTAAAGACGAAGGCAAAATTTTTCTGCTTTACAGAATGGATTAAAGTTTTGTAAAAAAGAGGAGAAGAAAAAAGAAGGCGGCAAAATGATCCTCCAAATGACCATTTAATTACTCTTCAGACACCGGAACTTTAAAGTTCATTCACAAATACACATCTGAGGCGGATCTCCTGAAGCATCATCATTAATTACTTCCGTGCGTGTACCATCTAAGCATTGTTTACTTAAAAATTGAAAATAAATTGTTTTAAGCAATCTTTACTGAGTGGATGATAGATTAAGGTGGCTTCAAACCGATTCTCGTCTTTCGGAGGTACAAATGGAAATGGTCGGGCCCCCGCTCAGTTCCCACTTTTACACATTTTAAGCAGCTAAAATTGTTTTAAAACCTTATTTGACACAATTTTTAAATGTTTGAGATGAGTGACCTTACTTGGAGGTTTTTTTAGGTCGGTTTTGATGGTTCAATGATGAGAGAGAACAAAGGCCTCATTGGTTCACCGCTTGGAGGGCTCTCCGGTGTGCTCCAGACGAGGAGGCTCACTTTTACAAGTAAAATTTGACAGCTTTAGCGAGTAGCACAAACGTGCTCTAAGTTTGTCTGGAAGTCACTTCCGTTCCTCCCTTATTCGCATCTTGTCTCCAAATCCTGCATTCCTCCCTCTCAGTTTCGTTTGGTCAATGTCAAGAGAGGGTGATTGTCACCATGTGGATGAATTTCAAGAGATCATGAACAGAAAATTTGTTTCATTTCTTTACACCACCTTGAAGTACGAGAGAGAAACAATATGAACTTTTTAATCTCCGTGACTTATGAGTTCCTTCGGAGGAAGGTGCCAAAAACTGCCTCCGGTTAACTAATACCTCGGCGGCCACTACCTTCAGAGGCGCTAGAATGGCATTGAATTTGACCACATACCCTCTCCTGCTACAGTTTACTTTCCAGAAAGCAATAATGTCCAAAAAATCGTGACCAAACCTACAGAGCTGCCCACTACTGATCGGCAGCACCTTTGATCCTCTTTAGCGATTGGTTGAAATCCACACGTGAGACTCGATGCCTTCGAATCGGCTGAAGCAGAGCTTCGAAGGAGGCTCCTTTGTACTTTAACAATAAATCTTCCTCCATGCCGTGGAGGCAGCTAAAATATATCTTATATCTGCCTAAGGTTCCAAAGCGAGCACTCTTCTAGATCAGTCTTGAGTCCTATCAAGTGTCAATTCTAATTTGAGGGCAAATTATCCAACATAATGTGATTGTCATCTGGCGGAGAACAATGATCGGAGGGTGTCACGAAGAAGGAGTCGGTATCTCTATCCCTCTCTCTCATTACTCCCCTCCTACCAGTTTTCCTCATCCCCTGTCGGACTTTTGGACTCAAATCTGAGGTGAATCACAGAAAATAACACCAAACACTAGGCCAACCGTGTTTCCCGTTTGAGGTAGATAGTGACCATTGGTGTGTTCATTCGCCTTACCAATCTTGCAATAGAAAAGGCATTTCCCATCACAAGCAAACAATTCTTTCCCACTAATAAGTTTTTATAAAGACAAATTAATGGCCTTCAAAGATTACCACCATCTGGGGTTAATGCTTTCAATTGGCTTGAGGGTAGCTGTCAAAGAGCTGTTTCACCTGTCATGTCAAGCATTGCGAAATGTTGTCATCGCCCTACTTCCAAGTTGAGGGAGTGTCTCGTCACCTGGTTCGACCGATTTTCCATCCGTCCAAAGAGGAAAGCAGTACCGACGCCATTAAAGGGTGCGGTGGACACAGATCGACACATATTTGTGCCAGCAGGTAAATCCCCAAGGCAAATAAATAAATTCTTCCCTACATGTTAAAGGTGAGTAATGAAAAAATCGGATAGCACTTTTTCTTAGCAAAAAAAATTGTTGACAATCGGAGCCAAAGTTGTTAGTTGATCATGCATTATAAAAGGGAGATATGCATCAGCCTATCAGCAGGGTTCATTTTTTTATGTACCAATTTCCACCCATGGTCAACCCTTGTGCCGTAAAATGTTAATTGCAGATGCCTTGTTGCTGAACTCGAAGAGAGAGGATGTAATACCCTATTCTCTGCTATCCCCAATTCCTAGTGGACTTCGACTCGCATTCTCTTTCCCAGTGGACGTCACCTCATTTACGTCCAGTTGGTCAGCCGATCTACAGCCTTCGGCTATTAGAGGAACAAAAACTCAAAAGGCCTTTTTGAATTAAGATTTTTTTGCTTTGGGATAGACGAAGGAAAAAGACAGCTGGACGATTTCTCATAAAAGTAGCGTGTAGACCTGTTTTATGCACAGAACAAAAGTTTGGCCTTTTTAGCAATCACGAAAAACTGTTTTATTATGTGTGCAAAAAAGTTGTGGCTCAGCTAAGCCACCTTCATTTTTATTTTTAGAAACGTACGCTCATTCCATATTGCGTGTTACGAGTAGATCAAATTGGTTCACATAAGAGGCACGTAAATTTGACTTTCCCTCTCCCCTTCTGGTAGAGGAATTTTCTCGACAAAATTCCTGCCTCTACTGGCTCCTGATAAATTAATGCATAGTTTTGTGATTAATTTTTGTGTATTTCACAATTATACCGCTTAATCAGCCGTAGGAGGAGGAGGAGGAGGAGGAGGAGGTTAACCTTCATTAGCCCGACGACCAATCAAAATCGTCCAACTGATCAGCCAATCAGCAGTTAGCATCGGCTGTATGGTACAGTCTATGGACATAACATTCGAATGCTTTTCATTATTACGTTATGACCAATTTAGAAGGAGATGGCAATGTGCTTCCTAACTGCTCACTCTACTGGGACAGTTACATTAGCGTCAAATTCCTGGAAACATGTGAGGTGGATCAAATGGAGCTGACTATGTATCCCAGTTTTGCTCGCCTCTACGTCTCCATTTCTCTCTCTGTCCTTGGCGCTTTTTTCAACCTCTGGGCGCTTATACTCCTCCTGTTGGACTATTACAGTTCTCATTTAAAGTTTAGCCAATCAAAACTACACTCAAAAGTCTCAACCACTGGAATAAATCAAAAAGTTCAACACACCAGCTCTAGGCGAACAACCATGCAAATTGGACTCATCATATTCTGCCTTTTTGAAGTCCTTTATCATGCTGCTTCCTCCAGTGGTGAAGTAATTAATCTATTTGCTTACAATAGGATAGAAGAAGGAACCATTCCTGTGCCAGTTAATGGAAAGCTCACGTACATTTACTCGGTTCTACCTCAGGTGTGCAGCTTCTTCAATTGGATTCGAGACACAGGAATTTGTGGACGCAATTGGGCTATCACCCTAATCACAATCGCCAGAGCCGAGGTGGTAATATGGCCACTCGCCTCGCGTTGTTATCAGAGGTGTCTACGACAAAAGCGTTTCTTCCTTCTCGTCTTCTCCACCTTCGCTCTCACCGGTCTATTTATTTCGGGAGCACGTCGATTTGATCAGAAAATTAGTGTCTGCTACAGTGAACGACTCTCCTCTTATTGTGTCTTTTCAACTGTCTTTCTGCTTACCAATTTTAAACAATTTTCTGCCGTCTATTTCTCCTTTCAAACCTTACTCCCTTGGATGCTCATTTTAATCTTCACAAGCCTTATCATCTTTCAACTTAAACCGTGCAAAAAGCACTCAGAAAATTCAATCCGTCTACCAATTAGCAAATCTGGAGGCAGAGACAATCATCTTCGTGCTTCAATTGCAGTCACCGTTATTGCAGTCTTTTGCACTATATTTGAATTTCCAACATTCGCCCTCTCCATGTACTACATCGCCAGTGATCCACATGAAGCACTTGAATTGTGGGATACAATTGCAAATACCCTCCTTCAAATAGACTCTATCGCAAACTTCTTCCTTCTCATTATTACTATGCCATCACTACGAAGACGTCTACGTAGAGCCTTTCCAATGCGTGCCCAGCAGAGAGAGCTCAGTGCACCCGAGCCTCGGACTATTGTTGCAGACACAGAATTAACCTCCAAGACTAGAAATTGAAGTAGTTTTACTTCTTACTTTTACTCAATCTTGTAAATATTATTCTCTTGTTGAGGCACTCTTTTTTCTTTGCCTAGTCTTGTCATTTGACCGCCTCTATTGTTACTGTTGTATGTGTGTGTGTGTGTGTGTGTGTAAACTAGTCACTTTGTTCATACCCTTACTGGACCTTCTACTGGACTAAGAGGAGTAGATCCTTCTTACTGTACATTATGCTCATTAAAATACGGCTTCTTGCCTCATATTTTTATTTCCTTTTTACATTTTTCTATGCAATTATTTGACTGTCAATTGATAAAATGAAGTCGGTCACTGTGACACTCCAGATTTGTTTATACATGGATAGGTGTGACAATGATCCTGTTTCATGATTTATATAGGTCATTTTAAGTCATCAAACTTTATAGTAAGCAAACAATTCTTTAAACTGTTGTCGTCGAGCTGGAAATTCCACATCCTCTCCACCCCCCTGCCCCCCCCC
>LWMK02000048.1:88756-164465 GCA_001693075.2 Taenia saginata | reverse complement strand
CCACCCCCCTGCCCCCCCCCCTTCCACCCCAGAAGCCAGTCATCTTCACTTTCCTTCTCAAGGGATAGAGGTAAGCTAAAAAAAAAAATAGACTCTGAGGAGTGTAAATCTTCTCGTAAAATATAAATTACTACGGTCAGCTGCCAAACAAAGAGATTTTGGGCACACAAATTCCCTCCACTTCAAATTACCAAAGCATAAAATTGGCATAGGTGGTAGATGTGGCTGTGTGTGTGTGTGTATTTTTTTCTCCTTTTCGCTCACGTAACAAATGTTGGAGGGTTAAAGTCATTTGTCTTTTCAAGACGATCTAGTGAGTCACCAAACTCCTTTCCTTTCCAACAGTGGGTGTAAACTGAAAAGGACTGGTAAATAGCGGGTCTTTGATGCCTAGCAGTTAGTTCATTTACCCTGCTATTCTTTTGTTTTTTTTTTTGGGCTGGGGGGGGAGGGGAAATTAACAAAAAGTTTTATCTACAACTCCCCCATTTTTTTCGCTTTTTTATCACTTTCTATTTGCTTGATAATAATCTAATCCTAATTTATAGCAAATGCATCTAAATGAGAGGCTTTAAAGTACTGTAGTGCCAGTGTTGTGACACCGAAGGGATCCAAGTACACCGCTCCACTTTTGCGGAATTTTTCCTCTAACCTTCAGTTGATTTAAAAAAAAACAACTTTACAGAGAAGCCATTTTTTTTTTGGAAAATAGTAGAATAAAAAAGATTTATAGCATAGCTATTGTCAGAATGCCGTGTGGTCAGAATGGCAGCTAAGTCTCTTGGTTGTTTGGACCTTCTGCTTCAACCGTCATGAGTTGTGGATAATGGGAGGGGAGGGGTGAGACGGGGGGGAGCACCCAACTGGAAGGCATCGCTATTGGCTGGACGATGCTCTCCAGCAGACACATTTCTAATTTCATCAGTAACTTTAAGCAGTAAAAGTGATTTAAAAATTCTATTTTCAATTCACCAATGCGACTCTTCAAGCCCGCCCTGAGGTCTTAATAGGAAATTTTAATGAATAATTGCATTTTAGGCATAATGCTTTCTTGTGATTGACGACGTATCTGAAGACAAGATAAGAACTTACTGTCGTTGCTTTAATTACGCATTTAACGAGGTAGACTCCTATGGTCATACAAATTTTTCCCTCCTTTTGACATCATGACCCTCTGGCCAGGCGCCTAGAGGTCCACCTCTTCCCCTAGCTAGTAATAAATCATCTCCACTTCCGGAGGGAGTGGGGAGGGGAGCTTGTTTATGACTGCAAGAAAGACAAGGAATGATAGGATCAAGTGAAGGCAGACACTTTGGATAGATGTCGTCTGATTTCCACAGTAAGCATGGATCGAGTGATTTCGCTCTTTCGTTGTTCTCTAGCCTAGGAGTTTAGAAAAAGTGGCCCTTCCAAAGGGTACACATTAACATGGGATTAAAGTTCTCCTCGATTTTCTGCCACAGAGACCTCAAAAGACGGTCATCCACCCCTTTGAGGAGCTACTAGCGTCGTCAGACCCACTTGGTTTATTCCAGACACCAGACGTGCATTAGCCCGTTGATAATGCGGTCGTAAATCGCCGCCTGTGGTAGTACTCACCAATATACGGAGCACCTCATGAACAGTTCCATTCGAAGATTCAGAATATTGAATCTTTTAAAGACAACCCACAGCTCACAGCAAGCAGTCTGGAAAGCATGTACAACTTCAAAGCCTAATCAAGGTGCTACTGTCTGTAGAGTGAAAGACTGATTCAAAAGACTGAAATTTTTCTCTGTGCCAGTGGTAAATGCATTGTTTTTACTTTGCAAGGTCCTACAAATCGTTTTTCCTTTGCCCCTGTACTACTGCCTCTAAGTTGTCGTCAGTGTGAAGAGAATTTCTAGTGTTCTACCGGAAACACCACAAGTTGCTACCATTTGTCACTCATCTTTGTCTCATCTCAGAGGCTAAATGCTTTTGTCTACTTGGTGAAGTGACTTCTCTTGTGCAATTATGAATCACTTTCGAGGGTTCTCACTTCCCTCAACCCTGCAGCTTTCATGAAAAAGTGGGGAGGTGAGGCTCCAACTGGCAAGGCGGAAATCTGTACCGAAGTGAGGATGGCCTTTCTGAGGCAGTTCAGTCCTACTGACATACATACCAGCGGTATGCGGATAACCCACCTACCTACCTACACACCCACCGAATGGGATTTCGTATACCGCGCACGCGACAGGCCAGCATGCGTTATTTAATCGAAGCATTAAAAACCATTTGTTTGGATAAAGTAAAGTGTCTGAAAACACTCACACGGTATTCGGCCTGTCAAATATTCCACTTATAACGAGACGAGTACGTCTAGTGTATGAAAGTTGAGATGACGTCAAGTCTACTGAAATCGTTGTAATAAGTAGCAAGTTAATGTCATTCTCAGATTGTTCCTACAAAAAACGATCTCTTGAGCATAAGCACAAGTATAAGTATATGTAAACAGAAGTTTTAGAATGACAATTCTTTTGTTTCCTCAACCCGCAAAGTTGCGCTCCATTCAAAGTGCCACTGGTCCAATTCGTCTCACAACCCGTATTGCATGTCTCGTGCAAGCGATTTTATTTTGGTACTTTAAGTGCCAAAATAAGCAAAAAAAGTAAGCAGGAGCAATAAAGACGATATTAAATTTTATGTAAAAAAATATTTGCCCGCCAAAATCAATGACACAGGCCCCCAAAAATGTCTACAGTCATCAGTTCTCTCTCACCTCTTCACTTGGAAGAGGGAACAGCTGCCTACATCACCGGTTTATAAGTGGATAAGTAATTTCCTTTTCTAGTCTCTGGGGGGATTTGTAACAAAGGTATGCCCAGAGACAGAGTGAATGTCAGAAACAGCGTCCATTTGAAAAGCACAGCAAATAAAATGCAGTCACACAGGATGGAAGGTTCACGTAGCAGAAATAAGAGAGAGAACACGGATGCAATTCGTTCAGACCCTTTGATGCTTCAGCCGCAATACTTCATTTACACCAATCATATCATTGTTACTCCTGCCCCAGAGAGGAAGGAGAGAGAAATGAAAGAGGATCCGTCTCTTTTCTTCCACGTCCAGGCCATAAAACAGGTAGAAGAGGACAGTGGATCCATCATTTGTCAAAGAAGGCACTAGTAACAGGTGGAAGAAAAAAGGGTGACCTTCACAAGCACAGACACATTCCTATCCTCTACTTAACCAAGCCAACTGGATAATTTGGCTGCAAATCGTAAGACTAGAGAATATTATGCTAGAGAAGAAGATGCCTAGATCCTCATAGGAATCCTAACAATTTAGGGCAACACCCTATCTCAAAGTGAGCTTTATGTGTGAGTGGGATTAGATTTTAAGACTGGAATCCCTTGAAGGGCCAAGACTAATGCATCAATTTACCAATGGGCTTGGGAACGCAGTGAGCATGCCGGTTGGTTAAGTAATGGCCGGCCGGGTGGGTGAACGGTTGGATAGAGAAATGGCTAGTAGAGATGACTGAGAGACAAGAGGTGATCTTAATCTTAAGTTCATATTGCTTATGATTTACTGTTGTCATTGACAAGGTCTTAGTAGTGAATTCTAGTGCTTTTAAAGTACACCACCTCTGCATGAGATTGGCCAATCAGGGGGGAGTGATCAAGGCTTGACCTTTAGAAGGCTTGGGGATTGAGCGCAAAAATGCGAGGTTCTAAAAAGTAAAACAGAAACGAATTCTGTGGTTAAAAACGTCACGATGACAACCTACCCTCTCCCCCCCCACCCCCACTACGATGCATGATTGCTAATTTGTCTGTCCCTGAGTCACCCATGGACTGCAGGAAGGTCACGGGGTGTTTTGACCCCCCTCTGCATCACCAAAAGCTGCCAATTGTCATCTGTTGCTCCAAGTTTGCCTCATTAGCCACGCAGAGACGGGAGATTCGCCGATCCCACTCACAGTTGCTATTGTCCTATCCTTCAGAAGGTCCATACGTTCTCCAGACCTAGCCAGATGAGCCTGCTAATTCACTCAACTATCCATGCAGTTGTGTTACAAGTTCGGAGGAGATCCATGGGATAGGAGTAAGTTCTCGATCCCTTCACTTGCCTTAGCAACAAAACAAGAGAGGAGGATGATCATTATCATAAGGAGTCCAATTTTGTAGCTTCGGTCCGATGGAATACAAATGCTCCATCCCTTGCCGAACAATGAGTTTGAGATTCACTTGATTTTGAACCAAACTCTTTTATTTTTTTTCCCACATAAATAACAATTTTTCTTCAAAAAGGACACTGAAAAGTACTTTTCAGTAAGCAGACCTTGAGTTGAGGCAAAGTGAAGGAAAAAACCGCATTCAGAGAAGCAGTGTTAAAATGATTGCGTTGACGACTCATTTGCCAAGTACATGGTTGACAATGTCACACACTTTCAAGGCAGAACCCGTCACCTGTATGCTACATATAGGATGAGGCACAAATTTTCTAATTGTAACAAAACTGAGGCGGCTTGGGATATGGGATTGGAGAGGACTTTAAATTCAATAGACATATCCACAGAGGAGGATTATCCATTGACAACAACTTCTAATTCAAAGACTTGTCCTCTCTACAGTCAGAGGGGACGCTCAACTTTCGAGTTCTTTGTAAGTGAGCTTCTTTTGCCTCCAGCAGAAAAGGGAGTTCAGTTTTAGTTGCCTTCACTTCCACTGAGGATTGCCTTCCACCTGACAGTCGAATGTCAAGGAAGGTTAATTGTTGCCATCTGAAGAGGCATAAAGGAAATTAAGTAGGTGTCACGTGTTTGACTGCTGAACTTGGATGAGACGATTAGAAGGCATTTCTTGAAGAGCATGCATCCTAACGACAATCCGTCCAACAAGGTGTGAGAAGAGTTCCAGTGTGTCACAATCACAGGCATGTGGTCGGCAATGATCCCTGCAAATTACTGGATCAAACGGAATAATAAAGAGGAAGGTAAACAGGTAGGTGGATAAGGGAGTTAACAAACGAGTCGAGAATGGATGGATGGATGGATGGATGGATGGATGGATGGATGGATGGATGGATGGATGGATGGATGGATGGATGATGTTGCGTGAGTGATCTTGGACCCTGTCGAGGACTCGAATATGTTCAGCGCCGACTTCACTAACAAAGCTGGATGGTACATCCAGTGTGTACTTAATTGTTGAATGAGTACTGAACTTAAAGGAAAGTAGATTGGCTCCGTTCTCAACATTGAGTTATTACCTCCTCTTGAAGAACTCGTACTAAATAATATGCTGTCTACTTTCACCACACATAAGTAGTATCGCACTCAACGTATTTTAAGTGAAAAAACAATCACTAATTCACCGATAATCTTTGTAGAAGTTGTGTTTGGCAATATTCACGATATGTGCACTAGGCGGTCATTGTTAGAATTTGTAGAACTCCACTGCAGTCTCTTCAGCAATAAAAATGTGCATTTAAGTAAAAGTTAGAGAGTAGTGATGGTGAGGTTTACCACCAAGAGTTTTGGTTTCCTAGTGCAGTCAAATTCCATCAGCGTAGTGGATCTTTACACTGTCAGACTGATAACACACCTCATTTTAAGGCTGAAATATTATAATAGTATCATGGATCTGAAGATCATCACGATATGCCACGTGAGTCACTTGGACCTCACTTCAGGTGGACGGACAGCTTGGCGGTGACTCGAATTGCACAGCCTGTAGCATCTACAGCTCCATGATTTTGTTTAACCTTGACAAAGGTGGACGTGCGTAGCACCTCAGATATGAAGGGAGAGTCTGGCGCATCACTTGGGGATGGTGATGGACAGAATCAAGGTGATTTCTCACTCCTGGGAGAATCGGCGATCCACTCCAAAGCCGTGAAAGAATTTCATCACCAAAAAGGTGATTTTTGCCCTATTTGTCTAATCAAGCAATGATATTTGTGTCATTAATGGATAACTTTACCTTTTGGACGACTTCAACCCAAAATTCTTTGTTGTTTCAATTCTTGTCTTTACCATAAATGCCATGGATTTGGAGAGAAGGTTTGGGATGGAGAAGAGATCAATGAAGGCCGAATGTGCATCCAAATCTCACATCCTGTCGTCGTTCAATTGGCTAGAAGCTCAGTCACTAAGAATTCACTCAGTCTTCAATGCATGCTCACGTCACCGATCCGCTTGGATTGGATGCCACCCCGCTGGAATGCAATGGACTGGTCGACGAATGTGGTCCGGCTTTCAGTAGTAGTAAGCGCACACACTCGACATTCACAACTCTAAATGTGGTGTCGACTTTGCGACAAGCCTACTTGACTTGAGACACCCTTGAAGTTGGGTTTCCAGTAGCTGGCAGGAAAAGTTGTTGAATTGTGCGACCGGAACGTGTGACTCTGGATCCAATGAGGGTTTCAGATACAAACCCAACAGTTTCAACACGTCAGAATCGTCCAGGCATAATCATTCTCACTCCCTCCATCCTCTCTTCCACGTGAGTCTCAAACGATTTGTTGTCGTCGTACACAGCCTGCACAACAATCGAGCCCTGAGGCAGGTCAAGCTGAGACGTTCTTTGAAGTGGAAGCAGCTGAAGCTGTTGGGAAAGACAGAGACTCACATCAGATGCTTGTCAACTTCCAATCCTACAAATCCTGCTGTTCCGAGGAAAAGTGAGAGGAAGAACGAAGTAAAGATTGGAGAATTCACTCATCAACATGGAAGAGGTCGACCCTCATCTCCATCACTACCATCCATGCACCCAAGTGCCCTCCCAATCAAAAAAGGAATCGTTCAAATGCTCTTCTCTTCTGTGTCATGGTTGTCCTCCATTTACTCGACTACTATCATGAGTAGAGCCGAGCAGAACTGTTTATTAGCAAATCAGGGACGACGACCAGGTTGTATGAGGCTCATGTGACCATTCAAGGGCATTCGCTCCACTGTTTGACAAACAGAGGTCAATCTACTCAAAGTACACCGGGTCATGCCTCTTCATCAAGGAAGGTTGTGTTGAATGGGAGGGAAAGATGTGCCAGGCGTTCATTATATACCGCCTAAATGATCGTTCGCTTGAACGACTGCCGTGCTATTGACAGTCGCACACACAGCTAAGCGTGACATCTCACTTTCCTTCCTTCCTCCTCTCCTCAATCTTCAGTGGGATGGCGTTGAGTAGACGTCTGCTCTTTAAGCAGTTTGTCCAAAAGGCATCGTTCCTAGCGGCACACACTTCCATTGTTGCCATTGTCAGACATTGCCAATCATTGTGTCTGGACTGGCATATTACATGCGTGCTGGCTATTATTAGGTACAACATACACACCACTTGTATTACCACTAAGAAAGCATTCTTTCTTACTCCTTGTGTATAATTAAGGATCACTGTCGAACCCCCATTAGCCTCCTTCTCTGCGTCCAATTCTTCAAGTCTCGCCAGACACATCCCATCTGTCACTGCTCCAACGTCGTTCCACTCCACATCCCTGCATAGACATTACCTAGTGTGTACACATACGAGACACACGACGAGGATTGCTTCTTCTCCATCCGGCCACAGGATTCTTGAATGTAGAGTGACAATAATTGGGAGGTAGTAAGTCTATTGCCTGGCAATGAGCGACCATTCAGAATTTCTCTATCTGGTATGTTCCCCTCCTCAAAAGTCGACATCACAGGAATGGCGAACGTTCAAGGACGATAGGGAGAGAGCGAATTTCGCCAAGTTGGGTGCCATCGTACCTGTGCTACATTATCTTAACAAGTATGCCTCCTGCTCTGCCTGCTCTCCCTCCTCTTTACAATACCCGTCTCGACAAATCAATCAGAAAATGTCACCATCCTTTCACATCACTCTCCACTTGATGGTCACTTCCTGCAACATTGGTGACAGTGACTTGCTATTCAGGCAAATTCCTACATTTCTCCCTCGACACTACAGCCTACTTATATAATAATGAGCCATTGGTGCTGCTCAAGGCCAACATTGTGCATTGGCACACTCTGAAGCTTTGATTCTCGCAATCTCGATGTAGAGAATGAGTGGAGGAACTGGCGGTGTAGGTGGCAAGCTTCAAATCGTTTGGATGGTCCAAAGAAAGCAGTAAAGACTGACCTCGTCCGGAGTTTGGCCTCGTCTTTGCAGCCTGCGGTCGCTATGCCTCCAAATTGATGATAATCATGATGCTGAAGTGAGGCAATCTCCTCCACCGAAGATCAACATCGAACACACGACCACCCAATTCCACCATCCCACGCTTCATTTATCTCTTCTACCTTTTGTCTTGATTAAGTTGAGCTGTCACATTCAATTTAGGCTTGAAATTTCTTTGAGTTAATTGTATTTTCCTACGATGTACAACTCAAAACGAATCCATCCTGCCATTCTGGAGATTAATTTTCCAGACGAACCTGCATCTTAGTCATCCGTGACCTGATAAATCTCAACATGTAACATCTGTACTAGTAGGGTCATAGTCATTCCACACTTGTCACCTTGACAACACTCCTAAGGGCAGGCAGAACGCTAAACTGTCACCCATTTATTCTCGTCTACTCTCGTTCTCTATGCGAATGACATGATGGTAGGGAAAGATGATTACTTCTAGACGTTTTAGCTTGTGCAGAGTCGGAAGAGGAGGGTCAAACTACCAATATCAATATTTCCGGTTTTCAAGGTCAGGCAAAATAGCCACCAACTGTCAATTAGCCAATTCCTTTCAATAGATTATTTCCTGTATTTAATGCTATAGGGTGTGGTAGAACATCAGTAGGTCTTCAGTACCAAATCCTTGATGTAAAATGAGTTTATAGGTGTTGGCAATGCTCCTACCAAGCGCTATCATTCTAGGTCGTCAGTATTATAGTTCACTTACAATAAAAATGAAGAGGAGGGAGAAATGAGCAAAAATATCATAGTATAATATAAAAACGCTTTAATAATGCTGGCTTTATTAGCTCATCTCGTTGTGTTGGTATCCCATCGAATGACCTTCGGTTCTTCGTTGCGATTGGTTCAGTTCAAGGCCGGCCAAAAGCACAGCTCTTCAGACAAATTGGGATCAGACCCTCAATATAAGGCGGTAGCAACTGATCTGTCCAAAATGAAAGCATAAACATAGATTGCAATAAAAACTCTTCCGTTGATTTATAGACAAAATAAATGAACCAATTGGGATAAGATTCCAGTCTTGATTTTACAAGACTAATCCGCCCTTTGCACCACTTGCCGCATAAGTGAGATGTGGGGCTACCTGCGAGTGAGAGGGGCAGGTGCTCCTTCACTCCTAACGAGTCTCTTTTGAGTTCGTTTTGCAATCTGGCCTATTCAACAGTATGCTGGGCACCTTTACCCACGACGTCTTTTAAAGCATAATTTTCCACGCCTCAAGTATTTCGTCGCATGCTTCACTGATCTCAATCAGAGGCTGTCTGGCACACTAGCTGGCCAGTATAAACGTGAAGGCTCTAACTAATACTCCTCAGGTAACAGCAACGTTACGGCAGTCATTCATTCCTTGTGTAGACCATCTGCTACTTCCATCTTCAATTGGAGGACCGGCTTCAATGAAGGAAGCACTAGGTGTGCAAGCACATCTGGAAGCTTGGATTGGAAGAGATCATTATTAGTCTTCCATTCCTTCGATAAACAAGGAAGGGTGTTTGTTTAAATGCGTGATTAATGGGGCGGGCACTTTTAGTATCCATCTCCAGGGCTGATGAAGCCCTTCTAATCCACTCACTTGTGACATGGAAGAGACAGCCACTTCCACGTGGAACTAGTCAGTTACAAAGCATTTTAAAAATCCTTCTAGCATAATTTTTGGTCCAAAATTATGCGCAACTTGCTCCCTGGAGGGTGAAAGTCTTGACCACATTAAAAATGCATGAGAGATTTGGACAAAATGAAGTTTAAGTACCCCAAACTAACCCTCACAATGCTTCTATTCTTTGGTTGGAAAAGCCTCCTTCAGTGGATCAATGCTGCCTCCTTCTCATTAATTGGCTTGGCAGAATGATGTCAAATAGTCACATTTTGTAAAAATTTTAGCAAACGCCTCCATCTTGTTAAAAAATAAAAAAAGGACAGAAGTAGGCAGCAGTTAACTCTCGAGAAAATCAGTTTTCGAAGTATTAAGACTTCAACTCCCACCTTATTTGAGTGTCAAGATGGCGACCACTTCAAGATTGTCAAACGTCATTTTGAAATGCAAAATTCCTTTATAAATCGTCCCATATTTTAATAAGGCACTTTTTTTACTTTTACCTAATAAATAAGTGAAATTTTAGGCACGATCGGAAGAATATGTTGGAATTGTTGGATCCGCGTGGGTGGCAGCTCATTAAAACAAACGACTTACTCAAATTTTTATTACAAATCGTTTCTCTGACCACGCCATGGGCTCGGTCCCAAAAGGTATAAGACAAATTTCTTTCTTGTTTTTTTCTTCTTAAGTGAATTGAGAAGTTCAGGATCCACCGGACCTCCAGTCGTCCACTGTCCCGATCATGCGATTGGCTTGCGGAGCTGATCCACAAAAAAAAAACAACGAAATGACATAAAACGTTACGCTGCCTGAGGCTGGGCACGAGTTCGGTGTGAGTATGTAGTACAGCGCTGTTTGTTTTAATTAGCCTTGTCACTCCGCGGACTCTACAGTCACGCATTCGTCCACCATCTGCCAGCCAACCTCTAGCCGAGTTTATTTCCACCTCTACACATTGTAGCCTCATCAGGAAGGATCCAGCCATTCCGTAGGTGAAAACGAGTCCTTAACCTTCCTCATTTTTTATCCAC
Source organism: Taenia saginata (assembly GCA_001693075.2). Classification (NCBI taxonomy): domain Eukaryota; kingdom Metazoa; phylum Platyhelminthes; class Cestoda; order Cyclophyllidea; family Taeniidae; genus Taenia; species Taenia saginata. The sequence continues at coordinate 153,693 of LWMK02000048.1, read as the reverse complement.
TTTATAATGCCCTGCCCTTTTACTTGTCATAGAGGGCAGTAAACTTTTATAAAAGTTTTTTATTCACTTTATTTTTCCCAATTTCTCTATACACTCTTTGTGTGACAGTTTTGACACCCAAAACAATTTGCTGACAACGGAAGCAAAAGTTCATTTTTATTCTACTTTTATTGCAAGTTTAGTTGTCTCCATTTGCACGCCGTGGTGACACAACAGTGCGAATGACTTTTCATAAGTTTATTTAAAAAATTTTATTCTTTATTATGGCGCAGGCCTCTAAATACGCTAAAATCTGTCTCTATTTATTCAGGATTTAAAATCTCCAGGGGGACGAGCTTCCGCTGCTGCGTTAATCCCTCTCGCTTTTAAAAACATAGTGACCGATGGGAATAGAGATCATTTGGTGGGAGAGAAAGCGCATGACTATTTTGGAGGACCTATTTTAGGTAATGAAACTTATTTTGTGCTCAAGAATTCCACTGAAGTCGTAAATTAAGTCTATAATAGTTGGCTGAAGTGCGGAATTCTGGGTTAGTCCCATTGTTTAATGATGCGAATCGGGTAAATCTAGAAAATAGTTTAGAATGCTCAATATTTCGCATTTTCGAAGTTTGCTGCACGATGATACTAGCGACAAGTTTTTCAACAAAATTCATTAAGATTTCTCTACCATTTATAATCTCGGGCACTTATCTAAGTATGGACATTCGGAATTAAGTAGTATTAATGAATGCTGAAAATAATGGCCCTATTTTTTCTTCATTGTATTTTTTTTAAATGTTACAGCCTAGCGCATTGTTTTTAGCAATGAATACGTTGAAGAGTGCCCAGTTCAACAAGTGGATTAGCACATTTGCCCCACTGGTCACCTCAAACACTTAACTCGGTATGGACATTTAAAATTAAGTAGTACTGATATTGTGTGTATTTTTAAATTTCAAAGTCTAATGCATTGTTATCAATCATTTTATCCTTTGCCGAGGTGCCATTTAAATAAGTGGATGGAAACTTTTGTCCCACTGGTCACCTCAGACAATTAACTCCATTTGGACATTTGGAATTAAGTAGTATTTGTAAATTTAGAAAAAAATGACAATGTTCTTTCTAATTTATGCAATTTTTCATTCTCGCTTTAAATATCCTCAACAACATTTACGTTTTTTTTTAAATCACTTGTGCCAACCTTTAACGACTCGCCCAAGTGCTTGTGACAAGCGCGTCCCATTGAGTTTGACTGCGTAAGTCAGTCAGTCAGTCAGTCAGTCAGTACAGTGCTCTACACACCCATTTTTTAAACTGTCATATCATCAAATGGCAGGCAAATGAACCTGATGTTATGTAGACTACTGGAGATCAGTAACCCAGCTTGGCCCTGTTGTGGAACGCAGAGTGTTGAAACAGAGCGGTCTCGCGATTAGGGTGTCAAGACTAAGTTCTAGTAATAAAAAACGTAATGAATTGGACAATTTATGCACACTCACACCCATTGGCAAACGCATTGAGACTTCAAAGGCCATGGATGCCACCCACAGGCATTAAAAACAGATGGCAGGAGTCCCCATCCACTGTGAAACACCATCACGTTCTAGATTTTTTGACTAGTGGACCGTATTTGAGTCGTAAATAGTGGGCTATGGCTTTTGTGCCTTTTGCGCTTTAGCTCTCGTCAAGGGGACTCAGCTCTACCTCCGATGCCATTGGTCCCCACCTCAGGTAGTCTACACACTACTCAAGTCCCTCTCCAAAGGCACGCACTTTCTCATTTCCTTCGAAGCAAAACTGTGTATTTCAGGGCAATATGGCTTCTGCAGACGCATTGCTACACTCACAGGTCAAGTACCAACTGCGCCAGGGGTCTGTGATCTCGATACACCACAGTGAAACCCAAAGTTGTGTAGGATACTGTCCCATCACTAATAAAACCTCCAATCATTCCATCCTTAAGCTCATTATCTAATCAGTCAATTAAAAACTGCCATTTTTTCCTAGTAGGAGTAAACCACTACATCCTGCATCAAGATACAGCAGAGGAATGGGGGAGGAGATGGAGGTGGGAAAGATGAGAGACTGCATCGTCCCCATCCCCACCCCCATTAGTCGTACGCCTCTGTTTTTATATTAATGACAAATAAAGAGGAAAGTGACAATCACTCTAATGCTTTCAAAGATTACAAAACGCTTTGCAAAGCAAGCGAGAGTGGAAATCAAAGCATCACATTCCAGATCTGGAAGGAGAGGGGTAGAGCAAGTGTGGAAGCTGGGCTCTTCGCTTCTGCTAACAAACACTTCCCTGTGAATGAATTGCGTAACCGGATTGCGTCTCACTTCAAAATTCCAATAACAAATGCAAAAGATTGCAAGAACTTATGTGGTTGCTCTATGGTTCAATACTTACTACTTAAATGGATATGCGCGACTGCATTATCAAGTGTGCAACCTTTGCCTACTTCCCGACTGTAAAATTTTGATTTTACTTTCAATGCATACATTTTTTTCAGTTTGGAATATTTCTCCGATTAATCTCTACTGCAAAATGTATACATTGCTAAAAAGAGAGACAGACAAGTAAAGGGTGAGGGAGTGAGAGAGTCTATACGACGGCATAAACACTACCATGTGCATTAAACTTCACTGGGTAAGAGATAAAAAATAAAGCTTTGTCGCAAATGCATTATAAAGTGCTGCCTTTTACAGTCTGATTTAATTAGTAGCCTTACATCCTCCCTCGCCTCTTCTCCCAGCACCTCCATATTATTGACCATTAACACCCTCGGACAGATCAAAAGGAATGACTTTTTTTGATCCTGGTAAGAGACTACCTCCCACTTGCCCCTTATAATTGTAAGGAAACTTTTTCCCCATCTTTTTTTTCTTGAATGATAAAAGATATTAATTTGGAAAAGAAAAGGATTGATGGGATGGAATGGTTGCTGAGTTTAACAGTCTTCTAAATAGTCCGGTGTGTGTCCACCAGTTTTTTCTTGCGCTAGCATAAGATAAATTTTGCATCTTTCATAGCAAAAGAAATTAAACCATTTGATGGTAATCTAAAAAAGTGGCTAGCACACATTCGAGGCGGTCGGATGCTCTTCCATAGTCGTGGAGCGTATGAAAAACCAGGTGATGCGTGACTCCCACCTCTAGGATAGGGAACAGGCCAGACATTCAAGAGTTTACCTCCTCTTGATTTGTCAAGTGTTTCGTTACCTTTTTCTACGTTGATGTGACTGTTTCATGACTGTGACAGGTAGAGGAATAAGACCGGTGAAGGCTGGAATGAAGGGATAGGGAGGACGTGGTAGTGGATCCCCTCCTTCCTTCCTTCCTTCCTTCCTTCCTTCCTTCCTTCCTCGTCTCTCTGCCATTTTTCTAACCAGTCGGTTGATGCATGGAGAGATGGTAGCGTCAACCAGTTTTTGTTGCCTTGGATGAGCATTAACCTTCACTGAATAAAGGCGCCTGCAGTACACTACAGCGTCAAAAAATTGTAGGTCAAGATGTTGGCTAACAACCACCACTGAGATCCATCCGATGGCCCAGTCATGCTCGCATGCATCGTCCAACAAATTGTCCTACTGCCAACATCAGACCGATGCATTTGACATGCTGTGAAACGTTATAACACATCATAAATCGCGCATACATGATTACATACATTTTATTATCCTCCCTAGCACTTTCTAGATATCCTTCTACTTTTGATTTATTAAAACAAGAAAGGACAACTGAGTGTGTACTTTGTGCACTCCACTCTAGCTGTTAGAATGCATTCTCAGGTCTTGGATCTCCTCCATTTCAGTCACGCACTGGTGTAAAATATAAATTGTAGGTGCTGAATAAAAGCTACTTCAAAAGAAAGACTTGGAGGCAAGTACTTTGAAGGGCACAGCTGAATGCCGCATTGGATCAAAGGTGAACACATGCACTTGCTGTACTATACTGAATAGTCTTTTGATTGGCACTTAGAACGACAATTTACTTCACTTTTTTTCCATATTCAATGTCTTTATCGTGTTAATTCTACTGTTCAGCTTCATTTTTTTCTCCTCTCTTCCACTTCATCATCATTCAGCGCAGCCTCGCCAACTCCTGAAGTTGTAAGTAGCTCAAACTCTTCGTTCTACCTTCGGTATTTCAGCCCACAGTTACTTGTTATCGACTTGTCATAAATCGTCAAATGCATCAGTCCAATATTGGTAAGATGCTCTATGGTTAGTCACATACTACTTAGCCTATTTCAGCCACCTCATCGTAGAGTGCCTACTCAATGAGTCCACATCATGGATGCACGGAGCGTGCATAATTCACATTTCTCCATGTCTTCATGAATGACGTTTGAGAAGATTGCGCTATGTGGTGATGTGTGAGTGTGACATGCGTGAGCTGGACTGTGGAGTATGCAGTAGTAGTGTAAATGACGTAGGTGGATCCTGGAGTTGTCGCACTCCAAGAAAAATGCTCTTGATGATGTTGAACTGTGAACAAGACTGTGTTGGATAAATGAGTGATGGAAAACCATCTGCGGTGGTTTCCGGGGAAATGAAATGGCCATCGCAGACCTACAGGTAGTGGATGGGTGAGATTGGGGAAATAGCGATTGTTGCAAGGTGGACTTCACTCGGCGCATTGACAACTGATGATGACATTTTACATAGGCCTTCAGAGCGCCTACAGTCTATTTTCTAGATTACTTACTAATTTCAAGAAGAAACGGCTCTTGTGCTCCTGTGTTCTAACCTTTGTTAAGCGAGCACCAACATCAGTGGTCCATGCCATCTCTCCTAAGACGCACACCTCTCCATTTAAAGGAATCCAGACGGGATTTACTTGTAGTGCGTTTCATGCGCATAGGTTAGCGATGAATCCGCTCCCCTGCCAAGGGCAAGACGGCCAAATTTCCTCCATTTTTTGTACGACAGTAGCATTCGACTATCACAATTACAAGTCAAGTGTGAGGCTGAAACAAACATTGATATGGAGGGAAACTTTTAAATAAAACAGTGAGTCAGAAAACATTTATTGTATTTGTCCCTAAACATGGCCTCCTACTTTCTCCACGCATTTATCACAGCTGTCAACTGATAATCAGATATTCTATCAACACTGCCTAATAGCTCAGGTAGAGATTTTTCAAAGTCCAGCCATTTACCAGTTAACTGACAGTAGACAAACTCATTTTCGGCTACCCTTCTGGAAGTAGAGTGTCAAGCATTGAAGAGAGGTTATCGTGCTGTACTGTTGGAGAAGTTTTTACACCCATAGAGGCGACAAAAAGCATGCAACGCTTATTACTGCCAGAGATTTTAAAAGTTTAAAAGAAATAAAGGCTTCCTCGTTCACCTATAATGCTGTTCTGCCTTAGGTGGACACATTCAGCATTTGCTAGCTAGTCCATTCAATTTTGCACACTATATGACCAACAAGTTACTACTCAACCTGACGAGTAGTATTGACAGAACTTAAATTTTTATAAGTTTTATGACAGATATTTATATTTGCATTATTTTCAACAGCAAATACATCAAATTATTGTGCTAAAAAGTTGGATCTCATGTTGTTTTGAGGTTGTTAAGTCAAAATTCGTACTCCAAGTGGTTAGAGATCCACCACTTGGAATTTAATATTTACTCATTGGTTTCAAGGAAAGAGTAGATTTGGCATTGGCATTGAGGAAGAAAATGACTTCACAAAGCGATGAGAGAGAAGAAATTGGGTACTACTAAGCCGCGTGGAGGAAATTGGCGAGTTCGTTAATGTGCACAAGGATTTAGCCAGTTAGATATGAGAGGTGTGAACAGAATAGCCATTCCATGCAATCCTTAACAGTAGTTCATTCATATCTTTCATTTAACACTCCTTAAGGGCATTAAAATCTAAGGAAAAACACTAAATATTAGCCACCTTTCTTTTGCTTCTACCTTTAAAGCACTTCTGCTGAGGATGAAGTGGTCAGCATCATTTGGAAGATGTCGTCGAAGGATGCAGAGAATGTGGGCTTGGATTGGCATAAGGTGAAGTATCCCCTCCACAGACTCTTAAGAGACTCCATTGAGCTTCGCATGGCTCCAGTCCGTTGCTTTCTTTTGTGAGGGCAGTAATAGAGCATTGGCTCAATTGTTTCATTGGTTGTCTATTTCTCACTGAGTAAGCCTCTTCATTTGCCCCCATTTTTTCCTCTCTAATAAATATATTGCAATTATATTGTTTAAAGGCTTTATTTTGACACGTTTAATAATTACTTTTGTTCGCGGACCTTGATATCGTAATAAGGGAATTTCAACCAATCACGACCAAGACATGAAGGTCATGCCATGACCAATGAATCCACCAATGGCGACGCACCTCCTTTATTTCATTAGTATTCATCTCCATTTGCCCCTGTTAGTGAAATACATTGAAGGCGATTGCTTGTCAATTCCAGTTAGAAGAGGACGATGATAAAAACAATTAACGACGGTGTCATTTGATCAGTAATTTTGGGTTACAGAGTGATAGATGCTCTACCAAAATTCTGAAGCCATAACTGGAAAGGGAACATTTGTAGACGGGGTCTGACCAGCAGGCTAGTGCCCACTATTTCCCTTGACCTTGAATACCCTACACACCTACAACTGATTTACAAGGAAACTATGGTGTTGTTTAACCTCCCTCTACCGACTTCGCTCAGGCTAGCACGTCTAGCCTTGACGCTCTTCCTTCACCATCACGTCATTCTCGTGGAAAATGGGCTGTTATTTGAGCATTAATGGAAGCAGATGAGAGAAATAGATGGCTGCTTAGCGTTCTACTCGCCCTAGGACGTGTTGTCAGGGTGAGAAGTGCGAAAGGACTATGACACTTCCAGGGAAGCAAGTTACACAAGTAAATGAATCTTAAGCAGTTTACTCAAGGCAGAAGGGTTGAGTGGAAGATCGAGGCTTGGCGATTGATGGCTAAATGTGGAGGGTGAGAGTCACACGTTTCTGGTAACCACCAGGTGGAGGCGTGCATCTCTCTTCACCACTGACGAGGAGGCATAGTGACTGGAAGCTGCGGCATCAAGAGTAAAACCTAGACGGCTTCCTGCAATGTTCAGTCTTTGCAGTGATAGAGTGGAGCACTTTTCGGTGTCACCTGTGCCACTTGCATCGCCACCACTTCCACACCCTGTGCGCATCAAAAAGCAGTAGTCATAGTGGAAGATTGCGTCAGTTCCACTGTCGATGTGTTGGGAAGAGCAGAACATGCCCCTTTGAGGGGAGAAACAAAGAGACCCATCCAATTGGCGTCTCACAGTTTACCAAAGCCAAAAAGAAAAAGAAATTCCAGTAAAGAAAAGTAAAGTAAACCTACGTTCAATCTGACTTTGCCACAATTAGCTTTGACAGTGGAAAACAGTACTGGCTCTCTAATTAGCCAGGTTTTACCTACAAAGTCAAAATTAAACAATGTCAAAATGGGGACAAAATTTACAGGCAAATAATTGCATGAACATTGGGAAGCGCTTTGTCCTGAAGGAAGGTCCTGGGGGTCCCCAAGTCCTTGCAACAACCGATTCGTCAGACCTACTGAGCCAATTTCACTGCACAACTGTCATAAATGGTGCAATGGTGGAATTCTAGCAAGAAAGTAGTCTAGACATGCACAATATGCTGCTAGACATGCTGAAGAAGGGGGATGAAACCTGTGTGTGTGCACATAAAAGAATTTCTCAAGGCCGACTTCTGATTGGTTGGTTGGTTCGATGGACGAGAGAAGGATTGTGGAAATGAGTATAAGAGGCATTCTTATAATGGCTGAGTGATTGCACATTTGAAAAAAACAGTTTTCGACAAAGGGATTGGCGAGCCGTTTTACATTTGACATTTGATTTGTGCTGTGCTGTCAGTCAGACAGTCTACCAATGGATCGTACTGCCTTAGTGCTCGGAATTCCTGAGATTTCGTAGAAACTTCTACTAAAAAACGACTGCAACCTGAGGAAGAATTCCCATTCTACTTTCGAGCTGTTCAATCCTCAAGCATTGGGGATGATCCGGTGGCACTTATTCCCTCATGGTTGACAGATGTCATGGGGTGAAGGAGGTGGTCTTCAAAGCCACCAGCCCTCACCGCTAGGATCCTGCCAATGACAATGTCCAATCATGAACAATATATTCACTAAAGAAAAGCAAACTCGTCTTCCTCAGTTTAATCCTCTTGCAATTTATCCAATCAGCTAAGCAGTCAGCTATCTGTCACGCACATGTCATTCTCCCTTGCAAATTCATAGGTCTTGGCAATCAGCACCTCAGAGTGGGAGCGTTAGAGAACACGAACGGTTCGCTTCGTGACATCGCATTGCCTTGAATTGTAAGACAATTAATACGGATCGAAGTGACTTGGTATCTGATAAAACGCTTTTCCCCTTTTAACGGAACAAACACTCTCGCCTTTCCCACCTCTCTCCCTCGAGGCCTCACCTACCCCTGAGGGGCACAGACAATCGCGACAAGAGTGATGACAATGACGCCCTCCTCGTGGCGTCCTAAGGAGGAAATTTCGACCTGTGCGGTCATGGAGTAGCTGATACACTAAAAAGTTTGATCTAAATTGCATCAGCTACTACTCTTGTACTTTGGGGAGGATTGGTGCCACCTTTTGCTGCTATTCAACCAATTTTCTATTTTCATTGGTGTGGGAATAGACACAATTTTCCGACAATTTTTCTGCCCCACAAGCTCCTTGCCTCACAGATCCACCCACCAAGAACAATGGCAGATGCAGCTGATTGATTCTTTGTAAACTGATGACGTGTCCAGTGAAGAAGTGGGAACAGAAGCCGCCATTCCCGAACAGATGAGAGCCATTCTCGCCTCGGAAACCAACGTCATTCACGTTGGCAAACAGGCTTTCATTCACCTACTATCAAATACTTTTTCCACTGCCTCCTGCCATTTGCATCTTTGCTTGTTTTGACATTTGAAGCACCGAAAGGCCGCTATTATGGGATGCACAATGCGAGTTGTGTGAAGAATCGGACCAATGGACCTCTGAAGGAAACTTTAAATGGCATATTTTGGAACTGGAAGTGTTTCTAATCTTAAATTATTCCACTTAAATTGCAGCAAAGAATGCATTTATGACCTCGTTTCCCTTTATAAGACCAATGTGCGAATGCCTTTAACTTGCTACTTATAACGACGAATTCAGTAGACTATGCACCACCTCAAATTGAACATATAGGATTTCCTTGTCCCACTCTATGTGGAATGTGAGTGTTTTCTGGCACTTCAATTTATTCATAAAAATGGCTTGTTTATGCTTCACTCAAGCAAAGCGCACTGTCCTGCTGCGTTTACAAACATGCACGAGTCATGATCTCATGAGCCTGCCAAGGGCGTACTCTGACATCGGAAACACCGCCACCATCATTCTTTACTGTCTATGACAGGACAGGAGCCAAATTCTACTTCTCTTGTGGTTAATGGAGACAATGGTGTGTTGATAAGGGTGTCGCCTCCTCTCTTTATTTCAATCCACGCGTAGCAGATCCACTGCACCCAAAAGCGGCTATCGAATACTTTCAACAGTAGAGTCCTCCAGTTCTTCCAACATAAGAAGGGAGATGGACAATCAAATTTTATTTGCTGCAAGTGAATACCTCTATTCAAAGTCTTCCCAGAGTTTTAGACTGATGTCAACTATTACTAGACCTCGTTCTAGAATGGCTTTCAAGTATTGTCTGGAAGGCAGGCGTCCGCTGGAATCGGCTAATTCAATTTTAACAACTGAGAAACTGCTCCGATTTCAACTCGAGATCGTATATGCAGTAGGATAGTCAACAACTTTATTGCAGAGGCAATTAACTATTCGGAGAGTGTCCACAATTCTATGAGAAACATTCTTGTCTGATTTTTTGGACACCTGTAATAGTCACGAGTCTCTCAGCGTTCTAGAGAGTTGCATCTCAACTCGATCCCTTCTAAATGATTCATTTAAGCAGAGCTAACCTCTAAGTAGTCTGCTAACCCCTTCAAAGTCAAGCTCGTTGTATTTACGCCAAGCATACATCATCGGAATCGTCCAGACATGCTGACGTACTGAATGTAGCCCTCTTGTTCACTCATTTGGGTCGGTAATGGCAACATCAGCCTTGAAGGCCATCACTGACTGCCTAAGTCATGACCTCGATAGAATTGTAGGCTGTGTGAGCATGGTAATTGCATTCTATGCCATGAAGGTGTGCCTTGATGATCTCAATGGCAGTTGATTGGTGCCTTCCTCAGTTGGAGTCCACTTCCTGCTTCATGAATCTATACCATGTGGCATCGAGCTGTTCACCTGTTTCATCCCTCATATTGACCATCACAAAAGGTTATATCCACGACGATGAGGTGTTGACGAGACCACTGAGCACAGTCCATCCGTTTGTGTGATGTCAGTGTTGGATGGAGCCTTCATTAACCTCTTCTCCATTCCAAACCTCCTCTCTAAATCCATAACCTTTATGGTAAAGGCAAGAAGCGAAACAAGAAAGAATTTCTCCATGGATGCCATGGCTAGACAAAATCATGGAGCTGTAGATGCTACAGGCTGTGCAATTCGAGTCACCTCCAAGCTGTCCGTCCACCTGAAGTGAGGTCCAAGTGACTCACGTGGCATATCGTGATGATCTTCAGATCCATGATACTATTATAATATTTCAGCCTTAAAATGAGGTGTGTTATCAGTCTGACAGTGTAAAGATCCACTACGCTGATGGAATTTGACTGCACTAGGAAACCGAAACTCTTGGTGGTAAACCTCACCATCACTACTCATTAATTTTTACTTAAATGCACATTTTTATTGCTGAAGAGACTGCAGTGGAGTTCTACAAATTCTGACAATAACCGTCCAGTGCGCATATCGTGAATATTGCCAAACACAACTTCTACGAAGATTATCAGTTAATTAGTGATTGTTTTTTTCACTTAAAATACGTTGAGTGCGATACTACTTATGTGTGGTGAAAGTAGACAGCACATTATTTAGTACGAGTTCTTCAAGAGGAGGTACTAACTCAATGTTGAGAACGGAGCCAATCTACTTTCCTTTAAGTCCAGTACTCATTCGACACTTAAGTACACCCCAAAATGTGCTATCCAGCTTAGTTAGTGAAATCGGCGCTGAACACATTCGATTCCTCGACAGGGTCCAAGATCACTCACGCAACACCATCCATCCATTCATTCTCGACTCGTTTGTTAACCCCTCTACCCACCTACCTACTTACCTTCCTTGACTGTTGGTGCAATCATATTTGTTCTCTGCATTCCCAGCCGGTCTGTCTCAACTGGGAACATCCATTCCAAATGAACCATTTGATCCTTCCTTTCGTCATTCCCCCAAATTGTTCACTCACTTCTCTAATCACCTACTTTAAAACAATACTTCTGCATTAATTGATTATTCCATCTTGCAAAGCATCCTGCCATTTTGTATGCACCTACACCCATCCATTCAATTGCTCATCGCGGCATGCATTTTATTTCTCTATCTCACGCCACGAGTTCCTTAAGTCATCACCTCTGACTTATCACATTTAATAATCCTACCTTTTTGAAGGAGCTTTTAGCACGTCCAAAATAGCTCATATAAGTTAGGGTTCTATAATTTATTTTTGGGCTCATGTCTGGTAAACTCTTCCATCCTCAGCTTCCAATCATCACACCTACTTTTTTAACAAGTTAATTAAAAGATAACGGCCTCATGCTCTAAATCAGTGCATCTAAGTTACTACTTTGTCAGTTTGAGCGCCTTTAGCTTCAAAATGTTAATTGATGCTCTGCTTGCATGAGAAGTGACAGTAATATCCGCTCAAATCGTCTCACCCTGCAACTCTACCAATTAACACAGGAATTAAAATCTACTCAGTGACATTAGATTTGACTAAAAGCGCTGGCGTTAAACGTGCATTTCTATCTCCGTGGAGACTTCCCTTTTTGTTCTCCCAGGGTCTTTAATTGTGTGGATTTTATGCCATGTAACGGAATCCCGTCTGATCACATCTGCACAAAAGGGTGATAGCATAATACTAACACGGTTCAGAAATGTTGATCGTAAATGATAAGTCTGGTTATGTTCGGATTATTGGCAGTCTAGGAGTTGGTCAGATGTCTGTCTGACTAGACAAATGGCATCATTACATACGCTTCAAGCTCTAGGCTTCTAGTCTTAGTACCACATTATAAATGCGTGAATTATATTGGCCTGTAGTCGGTACTTGCAGCAATAAATGCCGCAAACTTGTTTTAGGAGCTACAACCAAAGTGGTAATTTTGGTTGCGCAAGTGTCGGTGTCACATAACGGCAATAGTGTATGTAAGATGTGATGATCCACCTGTCTTACTGACCGAATTAACTCCCAACCCCTTGGCTGTGCTTTTGTATTCGGCTCATTTGAATTCAAAAGTAGGTTGGACATACCATTATCAGTTGGAAATTCAAATTGCGCGGTATTGTGTGAAGGACATTCGCATTATCCATTCTATCACATATACCAGTCCCTTTGTTTCGTTTACGCTTCAGTTTTAGCGATATTCTTCCGAAATTTACGAAATATTCGATTACAGGACGTAAAAGTCGACGAGGTTAAGAATGAAATTTCGCTTCAGTAATGTTGAATTTAATTTCAGTTCACAAACTTTTGTCCTGTTTTGGCATTCGTTTCTCCACTACCAACTGTTTAATTTTTTATAAAAGTGTAATTTATCGATGTTACAAACGTAAACTGCGCTTTTATCTTGCGCATCATGCAAGTTGGAACAATCGCAGCCGAAAGCCATTTAACACTTTTGTTTGCAATTCGCAAGCTATTACTCAGTGTAAACTTAAAGAGAACCACTGCAAATGTGTACGGGCTTAATTAGTGTGGCAGGTGTTGCACTGGACACTTCCGCCACAGACACGCAACTTTTCGTTGTTTCAAGCAAAGAAGTTGCATTGCCAAGATATCGGGTTGCCGTGATGTGTCAAGTCGAGGGTGGATGTTGATTGAATGATGGATGGACAGGTAATTGGGCAGTGTAGGAAGTCTGCTCTGCTAGAGCGGTTAAAATAGGAGAAGTTATGAAAAATATTGAAGGGGTTTGAACAGAAAGTACCCAGTAGTCGCATGTATCACTGTTAAAGAGGTAATAAGGTGAATAAAAATACCGACGGATGATTGCAGGTGGGTAGGTGATTGGGGCAATGTGTGCGTGGTTGGTGCTGGGAGAGGCGGGCTAGGAGCAAGTGGAGCAGTGAATGAGTGTTTTGGTAGGCAAGAGCTGGTGAACGTTTGAAAGGCTTAACGGCAAACAAACAAGGTGTTGTAGAAATGCAGCTATCATGAACCACAAATCAGCGATTTGTAACTGGGAAACACTAGCGGAACGAAAATTGTCGGCGCTTCCAAACCAAAGTAGGATGAATTGAGCCAGCTGCAAAATTGTGATCCTTTCGTGTCGTTCGAGAGCTGAATGCTTTCTCCACCACATTCGATGTGAGTCACCCTTTCAGATTCTTTAGTCATCTTGAACGACTGCGTCTATCCCTCCCGCAGGCCTAGTAGTCTGTCTTCTGAGCAGTTCCATCTTACTACCGACTGCTGCAGGTTGGCGAGACGTCCATGATTAGATTAGTTTGCCATACGACTTTGACTTCTACGTCTTCGAGGGCAGGCAACATCTGAGTGCTGACATTGCTACCACGCCTCGCAGTGGCTCAATAGCCAGCATTAGCACTGTTGTCTTTAATGCCATATTGAACGGATCCAGTTGCAGCTCAGTCCTTCCTCCCTCTGGTGTGGGCCACATCGACTCCAATGCCTACTGAAAAGGACGGTAGCATACGCATTTCGCACACTCCGTTCAGAGAAGAGGAGGCTCCTCATGCTAAAGACCAAGCCAAGATCACTTCCTTTGCAATGCAGCCAAACCATTTCTTGCAATACCACTTCGTCCTCTGTCGACTTAGCCAGCCTCTTCAAGCGCCAATCGGTGCCTTTCCCTAAAAGTGGTGTCTCCCATGAGACAACGCTGACTGCAGCGGTGGTGGTGATGAGATCATAAAAATTTTAGGCAAACACTGGCTTTCAAGAGTTGTTATTGAGACTACTCCTCCAGGACAAAGTCCCTGCTCCATTGGTCTTGGCACAAGGGAGTCCATTAAAGGTGGTAGAGTTGGTTGTCCACTTGTACGTGCCCTCCTCCGCCATTGGTCGTCAATTCATCCTCAACACATTGGATTACTCGAAGCCATTCAGGAGGAACCGCCAGGTCCCACTGTACACGATTCGCCACTTCGTAGCGCACATGGAATGCCTGCGACTGCTTGATCCATTGCCACCTTGCGTGGGCCAGTCACTACACCCGACAGTCACCGCGTGGACTTATAAGCTGGACCGATCAGTGGATCAAAAAAGCTGTTTAAGAGTTTTGCAAAGTTTTTGTCTCCTCAATACTTGTTATTTACCGTGAAAATGCCAAAGTGGCGCCTCAATTTCGTGTCCGAGTCGTAGTAGATTGGGCGAGCCGTAATCCTGGTAAAAACTTGCCATCGGATCCGTTCCTAGCTTCAATTTCGTGGTCGCCTTGATGGAAGTCAATTGACGTCGTGTCTAAAACCCGGATGAGCTCTCTTGGGAGTGAGGTAGAGACATCACATAGCCTTACCATCGGTGATTAAGTAGGCCTCTTTACAAAGCAGTGGACGAATGTGGTCTGCTATATTGTCTGTTGAAATGATGATGCATTACCATGGAAGAGCGTCGGTTTGGTGGGGGGGTGAATGAAAGAAATTGCTGAAGATCAACATGCTACAAAGCTTGCCGGTGCGTCGTTGGAAGCTAGTTCACTGCGTACTCTCAATTTCTGCTAGGAATCTCCTGTCACCTTAGCTCGAGTCAGTCTAATGGGATGACTGGTAGCTACCTAAGATGCTATCACTAGACCGCAACGACTAAGGTTGGATCTGCACTCTGAACAGATTTTGGCTCAAATCTAGAGGCAACTAGAAAGACTACCTTGGAAGTAGCTGCAAGAACCTCATCGAACCTTCAATAAGAACATCCTGACTGTGCTGAACTGTCTTGATGGGACACTAGACGGCTGATGTAGAGCTGGACTGGATTTCAACTTTTCTCTCTCCACAATAATGCATACATGGGTACGTGGATATGCCCCCGTATGTTTGTATGCTCGTTTTATTTGTACAAATTTTCTAGCGCACTGCAGTGACAACTAGCAGTTTGATCTGTTACACACACTTCTAGTGTCTCTACTCCACATATTCCACCGCTATCGGATTTTAAGCCTGCAAAGCTCCCATAATTAACGGGTAAGACACTCAAACTATGACCACCTCTTCCAACCATTTGCTTTGGTTGTTTGTTAAAAACTTTTAATGGCGTTTGACATCGTTCTCCAAGAAAAATTTGACAAAGCACATTTACAGGGACTTTGGTATCAATTAAAATGTATTTAATTGTCCATAAGGTAGATCTATCTTGCTGCAACGCACTCATTATTAAAGCATGTTATTCTTGCTACTTTTTTAAATTAAGTAGGGCTTTAATTTTCTTAGCCCATCCTATTGTCTGAAGGGCCGCATTTATCCACCAATTGTACTTAAATAATTAAAATAAATCAGTTCAGATTTAAATGCATGATGAACGGCATAATAACTGCTTTTATCTGTTAGTGCAGGGTAATGCCAAAATTAAACAACTGTGAGGACAAACCCGCTAGTTAAGTGAGTTTGTGTCAGTGTTGGTTGCGGTGGGCAACTACCACTGATTCTATAGCAAGGATCCCTGCGCCATGCTTTGCCTGCATCACTCATCCTCTCTGTAACAGACACATGATCCAAGTCTTAGTGTAGCGCAAGCTCCTCTAACTTCATGTCGACTTAATTTAGATGCATTAGACCGTACGACCAACTTTATAGGCCCTATCTTAAAAAACGGGAATTGCAAAAGGTAAGGTAAAGACTGGATCCGTACTCGGCCATCTTTTCATAATTTGATTATCGTAATCCTCCACACGAAACCAAAGTACACTTATGCCTAGTTTTTTTTTTGGACCACAACGCCCAATGTACCACGCAAAGCCAAGTTTCTAGTAAATTTTTTACTTTTAACAAATGACTACTCATTAGTTAGTCAGCGACTTGACACACCAATGGGGCGATCGCAATAGGCGCTTTAGCAATCGTTCAGTACAACAATTGAATGCAAAGATATGTTTCTTTCATAAAAATCTGGTGCCCCCAAGGTTACTGCTTTTTTTCTTGCACTTAAACATTTCTATCCATTATAAAGAATGCAGATGCATTTGTGAATAAAAAATCAAAACCACAGTTTCAAACTCACTCAGAGGTGTGTAACATCTCGTCAGGATTCCCAAGGATAGTTTAATAAGGATACTCTGTCGCCCTGCCATCTCGTTGTTAACTTTGCTGCACAACTGTGATTGAGACTTTATGGGTAAATGTTAATCTAGATACTTGTAATTTTGTTTGCTAATTCCCTTGGAAAAAAAAAAAAGAAAATGACACAAATTGCAACAAGCGCTATGCTAGTTCAGACATGCACTTTAAGAATTGGAGCTTTTTTTTTCCGAATCCCAGGTTCTCTTTCATCTTAGATCACCTTCAGCTAACAGCATCCACCTCGCCCAAAGTAGTCGACAAAGCTGACGACTGTTGGAGAGGAGAAAGGCGAGATACAAAGCATGGAGGAGGACATTGCGACTAATGCAAGCATTCCTCCCATCTAAACAAACGACCTCGCAAGCAAAGCTTTATCTTCAATTTTTTGATGAGAGAAGTGACTTCCACAACCGACACGGTGGATAAGACTTGCCTTTACATTAAACAGCAGAGATTTCATTACACGGGTGTAATCTATGAGCTTTAGAGATGAGTTTTCACTACCCTTAATGCAGTCCTACCATTAAGAAAATAATTAAGGTAAGCTTGAACTTTACTGTCAAATGGAACCATCAATTCCCTCTTTCACTGCCACCCACCAAACCAAAAAAAGGACTGAAAATTAAGCTACATATGTATATTAAATTAAAGTTATATATATATGTATATATTAGGAAAGCCAATTAAGACAGGTAAAAATTCTTTGAAAATAGTGAGTAGTGAGACGAGGTCAGATGCACACAATTTCAAACAACTAATTTAATCAGGAAAGGGGCTAGAACTAATCACGCAGACAATTTACACAGTCCTAGAGTACTTGTAAAAATACAATATATCTTTTTAAAACTAAAAATAGAAAAAAGAGAGGCGAATAGGTGGAGGAGAAGGAGGAGGAGGAGGAAGAGGAGGTGGTGGAGGGTAAGTAGCTCATATGCGCGTATGCGTAAACAGAGAGAGAGAGAGAGGACTGTCAAGTAAGACTATTTACAGCATCCTAATAATCATGAAATGTCTATGCTGACTCATAAGAAGTATAGGGGGGAGGGGGTCAAACCGAAGGTGAATAGTGAATAGTGACTAGACGAGAGAAAAGGTCTCGCTATACAGGTCATTTTGAAAGGTGAAGCCCGCGGCACGCATACCATCCAACTGGCGTCGATGCTCAGCGACGAGACGTTGAAGCTCCTCACGAGTGCTTGAGACGAGGTGATTGAAGAGACCCACACCATCAGAATGCGTGACCATAAGTTGGAAACGAAAGGCCTGACAAATGAGGTCACGAAGCCATGTCACCTCCTCGCGGCTTGTCAAACCCTCACGATCTTTAAATAAAAACCCACAAGATAAAAGAATTTAAAATTCTTCTTCTACTAATAAACGCACAGTAGGCGTAAATTTTTCTTACGTGGCGTAACTAAGAGAATAGCTAGTAGAAGACCCATTTTCAGTGGCTCCAATCGATGTGATTGCATTTGAAAGGCAAAATCAAAGAGTAGATTGACAAATTTTTTGCTCATTGGAAAGGTGAGCCACATTTGACTTTGTGAGAGAGTGAAATTGCCGGGACCACAAAATGTTTGACTCTCCTCATCCACGTAGAAACTGAATATTACACAGGCTAGCTAAAAGTATAAAAAAAAGGAAAAAAAAAAAACAAACAGCAGTTACCTTAATTGTTTTTTTTTTTGCTTAGCCAGAAAAAGCTACAAATTCTAGTCTAACGAGTGTGAAATGTGAATTAAGTTGGAAGGTAAGGAAAAAAAAAAAGTGAAGGCAGAATTTTTTTAGCTTCAATGTGGTGAACCGAACGCCTGTGAAATTAACAGCTGCACACACACACACACACACACATTTGTTGCTGTGTTTTTCTGTATGGAATGTCCAAATTACAAACTGTTGGCTGCTGTCACAGGATGTGGTTGAAGGGGGAACAAAAATGTGCTTCCGCCTCCGTCCCCTACTTGGTTGTTGTAATGAAACATCTCATTTTTAAAAAAAAAAAAAGGACTTCGAAATGTACCACAGTGAGGTCCAATCGGCTACTGGATGGAATACCGTGGAGAAGGTGGTAAATTTTACGTAACTTGAAATTTGTATTATCAAATCACTCACCTCAAAACAGCCTGATTGAACAAGAACCATACGATCCTCTGGTTGGAGATCGGAGAAGCCGGGAATACGCTTAGCAAATTTCACTGAGTCTTGCATTATGCGATCGAAACACGTCTGAAAGGCGCGGAAGGATTTGCGTCGCACTTCAAAGGCCTGTGCAGTGTGAGGTCTTCCATCCTACATATTTCACGCAAAAAAAGGCAAAATTATTACTGAGAAATCGCTAATAAGTCTGCCTTCGGAGCCATGCCAGCAGTCCCGATCCCTCTCCTTACTGAATATGTCTAGACACTGCCTTAGTATTATGTCTTCATTTTCCATAACAAAAAAAGTGTTAAGAATGACGTCTACTCTCGGCATTTAAGCCCAGCTCCGTGTTCTACACCAGCTCATGAACCACCCGGACAAGTTTCATTTCGATGAGTCCCAAAATTTTAGTTCCCAAACCGGACAAAATTCCACATCCATTCGAATCGTCATGAGTGATCAGTGACGTTGTGGTCAAGCATGGCCTCAGTCGTATCAAAATTTTAATGATTGGCACAGTTACCTAGTGGGTTTTCCTTCCAGTACTAATGCGAGAGGTTCACCAATAGGAGCATCGGGGACGATGATCAAAAGGAAAGAGGGGTTTGGTAATGGTTTGTTTGTTCGATTCCTAGTTGATGGGCCATATTGCCCTAGCCGGGTGGGCCGGCCTCCAGGCCATGCCAGCAGCCCAGTTCCCTCTGTTTACTGATTACGTACATATATTGCCCTAATATTATACATTCTTTTGCTTTCAAAGAATTCCCAAGGCGCTAAATTATAAACATCCATTTTCATAAATAAAAGAAATGGACAGATAAATGCATGCCTGTAAAATACTAATGGTTAGTTGGTTCATAAAACTTCTAGCAACTTCAGAGGCAAGAATGATTAAGAGCTCTCGACCAAAAGAAGAGGAGCCACTCTGGCAGCTGTATGCCTTGTACAATTTGAAATAATATTCTAGCTAAGCAGTCCTTCAAGAAAAAAAACTAACTATTTTATGCAGGTGAAATCTTTTTCTTGCAAAATCAGTAGAAATAACAAAATTTCTTTACAGTAAAGATCTACAGCAATTTTTGAATGATTTTTCCATTCACAAAAACTGAAAATTTAATCAAAAATTTCAAATTGCATTAAAGTCTAAATTTAGTCACATTTTAAAGAATAAAATTGGGCTTGATGTCAATTTGAACTTGTTGAATAAAAGCTTCGCGCAAGTGACCTTGAGAGCAAGTAAAAGGCAAAAAAGCGCCGCCTATGAATGCATTTGCACCCAAGATGA
The DNA here is from genome assembly GCA_001693075.2 of Taenia saginata. Taxonomy (NCBI): domain Eukaryota; kingdom Metazoa; phylum Platyhelminthes; class Cestoda; order Cyclophyllidea; family Taeniidae; genus Taenia; species Taenia saginata. Next base: position 133,857 of record LWMK02000048.1, on the reverse strand, counting down.
TGCTTTTAATTTCTAGTCCAAATAAATTTAAGCTAATGGTAAAAAAAGGGAAAGTGCAATATATTGCAATGTGTGCTGCTATTCTGCTAGCACATCAAGTCCGTGATGACGTGAAAGGCTATTTTATGCGATCACGGATATACATTCTTATTTTTTATTCTGCTGCTTAAGGATAACTTGGTTTTTTAACAATCCAACCGAATGTTTAAAGTTCACTAAGTTAAAGTATTCGTCGAATGTTTCCCGAATAGCACAGGTGATTGCCTCCCTCGTGGCCCTACGTCAAGTCGGTAGATAACTTCGTGGCGGTGTCGGAGATGATTCTCATCTCCTCATTATCACGAATTTTAAAAAAGCAAAAACATCCATCAGCGCATAAAAAGTAGTTCCCACCTACACAATTCATCCATGGCAGAAAAGTGAATGCACACATGTTTACAAGTTCTGCATCAATCAATGGTAAACCGGGCTTTTAAATCCAACGAACAGATCCTATACGTCCACTTCACACTTGGTTTCGTGGTTAACGAAAGAAAAAAACATTTTTTTAAAGTAAAGTGGCTTCAAGACATCAAATTTCTGACGTGTAGACTGAAATGGATGGCATAGACCTTTCAATGCTAGGAGACCGAACTAACCTCCCACTTAACCACACCGAAGAGATGCTGTAGAGTGGCCTCATTAGCAGCGTGGATTTGTTCACGTGACTTCTTGAAGGCTGGATAGGCAATGTGCTCACGAAAGGTGATGCAAAAGGAATTCTCTATTGTCCGCAACAGCTCTGTCAACAAAGAACCTCCATCCGGATTCAGGTGTGGTGAAGATAGAGTGCATCGTTTGGGGAACTACGCAAATGAGGCAAGGAAATAAGTAAGTATCCATCTATGTTTGTGTCTGTATGCCCTATCGTGGTATTAAGAAATATCTTTTTTTAGTTACAGACGTCTAGCTGTAACCGCTCGGTTCTCTTAACTGCGGCTAAGTTGACTAACCCACCCTATCTGGCATTCCACTTTGACATTTTCTACTTCTTACCCTATGAAAATACACATTCAATTTTTCTGATGCTTTAAAGACAGGTCGATTCTTATAGAACACCTAGCTTGAATGAATAAGTCTTTCGTAGTTCAGAATGCGCTGGTGGATGGTCGATTTTGACGCTGAAATGAATTAAGTAGAGAAATTTAGCTATGACCTGAATGGTTTCGCTAGCAGCCCCCTTATTCTGCTTCCCCTCTTGCCATTCCACCCTCTTGGAGGTTTCAGAGGTTTCATTAAAGTGAGAGACCGACGTGAACCAGGCAACAGAAAAGGCGACTGCATTCAAACTCACTCTGATAAGTCTCCTCCTTATTTTTGGGTATAAACGAGCAGTAGAGTGCGGTGTGATATTACTAGGCGCAAGGAGGGTGATGGCCTGAGGGTCGGTCACAATGCGAAGTGTTTCAGATCGCCTATTGCCCTGTTTTGATGCATTCACCTGATGCTGCTGCTGGACGGCAGTGAGAGGCAGAGCCTTAACCGTCGAGAAGTTCGATGGCACTGCTGCTAGCACAGGTGATGTCTGGGTCTGTTTAATACGTGGTTTGATTGGACGAAGACGTTTGGGCTGATGTCTGGCTGGATCTGAAGCAGTGCAAGCAAGGGGCGGGGAGGCGGTGCTGGATCTTGACCCTCCCTCATTTTCACCCATCAAGAAAAGTACCACACCATTGTTTTGATTCTCCTAGAAATGCGGAGAGGATTCACGTGTGAGTCCCAGTTCAGTTGTTCAAGTTGGCTCTCTACTTAAATCAAACAAGCCATTATGTAATTGACAACAAGAATGTGGTTTGCATTCCTCCATTACCGACTTCAATGCCTCGGGCTTGACCTTAAAAGGTGTACATCCGAAACCCGTCAAATCATCTTTCATAATCAAATAATACACCCTTGGCTTTCCCATTTGACCTTTGGGAGTTGCGCCGACGTGGTTAGTGATTGTATTTTTTGCGAGTACATAAATCTATCCCACCATCCAGCCACTAAATGTCTCTACAAATCACTTTTAGCACTTAATTTATGACCTCTGACCAACACGCAATAAGATGCTTCAGTGCGGCTATCCCCAGGGACGCAAGGCTGTGCATGCTTTTACATCCTTTGTGTCGGTACAAAAGCAATCGTGCACAAAATTAGTATTTTTTCCATAGGTAGTGGGGATCAAAGAACAACAACTAAGTTATATGCCTTCAATTTATGCATTTACATTCAAATTTTATTCCTTTCCAGTGACACAAATCACATGTTTGGCGTATCTCACAGTAAAACTTGGTAAGAAAGGGTGGTCGATGAGATTCATTCATAAACCATGACTTTCGAACAAGATATAGGTCTTCACAATGGAACTACAATAAATTACCTATCGACGTCAGGACAGATTTATTATTCAAGATGAAGGCTGAATTTTAATAAGTAGTATATGCCAGTAGTAAGTTGTAAAAACAGCAGCGATTTTAGTATGGCCAGACCAAATCCACAATCGGCCCCCTTGCCTCCCATTTGAATGCCTATTACAGCGTAAGGTCCACCTGCATCACTAACCATGACTTGCGACCCGGGCGAGAAGGAGTTCACCTTGTTCTTATTGCAGTGAGCGGTGGAGATGATGTAGTCCTCTTCCAGAGTTGGCAGCGATACCGGCGTAGCGCCCCAGTCGTAACCACTTCCCCCCGACACCGAGGTGTCCACAGAGGGGATGCTGCCGAGTGCAGTGAGGGTGGCGTCGCTACTACCACTTGGCGAGTTGCCATCGTCGAATGGTTGCGGCGGCGGCGGCTGTCGCACCGACTCCACAGCAAATGACAGCTTTGCGCCTGGTTGTGGACCTCAAGTAGGAGAAGTTGCTGTCTTAAAAGTAGTATTTTAGAGGCAATTATTCGACAACTTCGTCTAGGGAGAGTTTGATCTACTATTTGACCGAGCTCAACCTTGGGTACTTCCGCTCCCAAAAGGGTTTACTTCGATTCCATTCTCCTTAGTTTCACAATTCGTGACACCTCGGGTGGCTAGCCAGATGGTCCATTTCCCCATTTGTGTCAGAAATGAAATGCAAGGATTTGGTTTCCATTGCGGAAAAGTTAGCTCATAAAGACTTAAGACAACAATTAGGGTGGAAGGAATGCACCCACAATTTTTCACTTATTCGCCTTTTTGGCTCTTGCAGTGATTTATCAATTCATTTCCCTTAACTAGGCGTTTTTTTTTGTGGGAAACTTAAAAGTGAAGACAACCCACTGCATAATTTTAGTACTCCCTGCTTTACTGTGAAAGACACCCTAAAAAATGGGTCAACCACTGCTATAATGAAGGTATTAAAGTAATTTGTTCTGAAAGATTCTTGTGTTTTAGGTTACTACAACTTCTTCGTCATTGATTAAGGTCTCTGTTCTAACTGTAATGCGTTTTGTTGCTTCTGTGATTCTCAGTCTTCGATTACGGTGTCTGGATTGGCCACATTGCCTTCGGTAAGTGGCTTGGCCTTTGGGCCATGTATTTTACCCAAGTATCATGCTTTCTTTTGACTTTGAAGGCGTTTTGGTGTGCTGCATCAACTGTTCAGTCCCTAATTTTGGTTGCCTATTTTAGTAACTGAACTGTAAATCCTCATCTCTTTTAATGATAACTTGGATATCATGGTGGGAGAGTAAAAGGTAGCATACTGCTAAGGCGTAGAGATAAAAATGTGACAAGCTTGTCCAGTGCTGACCCTACTGATGCACTATTCTCCAGTTTTTACCAATAAAAGGAGTAGTTTTTCCAAAGAGGTGGCAGAAAATGTAGGTATTTAATAAATATAATGGGTAATATCTGCAAAATAAAGTGGGTAGGTGGTTAAACATTTACCAGACACGCAAATATTCCCATAATGCTTCATGGATGCTTCATCTCAATAGGGATAGTTAAAAGAATTACAAGCTCAGTAGCACCCAACTCATACTGACAGCTCATAAGCCGCTCCGTCACATAACCTTGCATTTCGGTTAGCTTTAAGCCAAAATGCTTCACCAACTCACCAAATATGGTTATTTTAAAGGACTTTGCCGTATTTTGTTCATGCTCTGTCAAAATATCTACCAAACTTCCCGGGATTTTCCACCTTGCTTCTAAATTCCACCCAAAATAGAGTTTGTTCATTCTTAATTTCAGACAGAATTGGCTTTAGCATTGGCTAAAATGGGGTGGCCCCAACAATGCCTTCTTAGTTATCTCTCCCCATTTGGCTACACTCTTGCGCATAGTTAAATGTAAATTAAGTATTAACAAAATATCAAAGTGACAATCAAAGCCAAAACTAGCCATGCCATGCCATGCCAGACTTTACCTACGTGGAAAAGGTTAGTTTTTGACCACATCGAATCCCCCTAGAATTCAAATCCATCTTTGGTGCACACGGATGGACATTATTAGGTATTCGTGTTTACTTTCACGATGATTGAAGGTTATTTTGAATTCCATTAAGACTCGCCTAAACATGTGCGCTTTCAGAATGGGTTCTAAAGATCAAAAAGATGCGTAGGACCCAGAATCCAATCAGAAAACCTTACAGCTATAAACTAAAATCCATGTCTTAGTAGCAAACAGTGCAGTAAAATAAAGGCGCATAACTTTTAGTGATGCAGCATGAAATGAATTCCTGAGGGGAAAAAACCTCCATCTGATTCCATAGCTGATCTAGCATAATAAATGATGCTGATGGACATTAAAAAGAAATTTCTATGTGCTGTAAGAGGCTAGAAACTCATTATAAAAGGCTAAGCAGAATAATTTCCATAAATCGGTGGTAATTACTCCTTCAAAATATGACCCTCTCATCCGATTAGTGCCCAAATAAATTGTTGTAGTCGGAAAACAATAATAAAGGAAATAATGCTCTCAAACACAAGTAACGTACTAAATCCCCTCCGCGTTTATCAGCTCCCTCTCCCATTCTCGCACACACCATTTTAAATTTTACTCAACGTTTCTCCACCAATCACTTGCTCACTTACATATTTGAGTAGTCGCTGTGTCCTTATTGGTGGAAGGAAGCGATTGGCTGCTGTCGTCAGGTTTATTGAAATGCTGACCGTGGAGAGCGATGGAGATGTCGAGGTGTTTCCACGTCTTTAGAGACCGGCGACCCAGTTTAGCTGCCTCGCGAGACATGCCCAGCTCCAGACACCGGCGCAACCGACAGGGCTGACAGTGGTTGCGTGTTTTGATGGAGATCTTACACCGATCCTGTCTTATGCACTTGCGCAGGTGTGCTCGTTTATCCTATCCGCCCAAATAATTAACCCACCCGTCAGATCTCGCCTTCACAGGCCATAAATGCATGCCAAAAACGGACATCTTTCTTGGTAATTAAGCTACTCTTGTTTAGGTCCACTCCCTGTGTGCAATAAAGAAGCTTCAATGCGAACGCTGGGGTGAGTTAATGCCGGTTCCCATTGGTGCCTCCATTTACACGCCATTTCCTTCTTTATTGACGCAATCTTAGTGAATATTTATGCGATTTGTGACATTTACAAGTTACTTAAGCCATTCGTTTTAATGAAGGCCGCAGCGTGTTTGTCTTGGTCAACAACCAATAGCCGCACGCATTGCCACTTACAAAACTTCATTTTGCCACCAGAATGATAACTTTGCCCTCCTATTGTCTCAATTTTAGCCCTAGAGCAATTTATTGCCTGATCCCATTCCGTCCTATAAACTGAAACTCGATTCCCCGTACACCGCTTGTGGTGCGAAAATCTCCATCCTCCTTGACACCGCAAAGACCCGCACGGCGCCTCCTGAAGGCGGAGCCGGCGATGCCGGCGGAGCCGATGGGCGCGGATCCACACCGATCAGGCGAGAGAATCAGCCCACTTTTTCGACGCCCTCATATCCCTCGTTATTCGCCCCGTCATGTTTCGCATAAATCAGTCCAGTCGTGTGAATACAATACTGACTGAATGGGATTATGCACTTCTGTGTGATTCGCTGTGGCCATTTGTAACAGTTGCCTTACGTGGTGTTTTTAAATAAACACCGTGTTATTTACCAGGCCTATGATCATAGTTGGCAGAGGGCAGCTACCGTGGATTGTTTCTTATAAGCAAGGAGGTCAGTAAAACAACAGCTTCACCCATTTTGAAGGGCTCCTACCCTGTGGTCAAAGGATGCCTTACTCGACGCTTGTCACTAGCATTTCAACAATCACAAGTTGACCTACTTACCAAATTATACATGCCATTCGCTTACTGATATTTTAATAAAAAAAGGTTTTGCACGTCACAAATAACCTTCACAAAGGGTTCAAAAGCTTACTTGTAGTGCCCGTCGGAAGAATCCTTTGCAGCCTTCGCAGGAGAGCACCCCGTAGTGAATTCCACTCGCCGTGTCTCCGCACACGAGACATAGCATTGTACTAGGAAAAGAGCTAAATCCTATTTTTTTTGGAGTTTTTAATTATAAATATGATTTTTTAATCTAGTGTATCCTAGGCTGCACGGTGGAATGATAATCGCGGGCAGCAGCATGGTGAAGTCGTGTCTTGTCTGCACTTCCCATTGGACTCGCCTCGACCAATCAGATCGCTGGACTTTTTGTGCTGCCTTGAGTGTATTAATTACACCCTTAATCGCTACATTTGCCCAAGTTTCTACAATTTTTAACTCAGCTATCACTGTCAAGTCGCCTAGAAACACCCTAGACAAAAGAACTTTCATTGCAAGGGAGATGCCTCAATTGATATTGGGATACTGGCTTTTGGAGATTTTTGAAGTGCAAAAAAAGACACTTCAAGCACTTCTTATCGCTAGTTTCTTCCAACTGGTTTGAAGAGGTGAGTAAAATTATGCGGAGAGCAGTCGCAGCAGGCGAAGCGCCTTCTCCTTCCCGCCCGAAGGGATGGAGAAAATCGAGCTTTTTTGGGTCTAATAATAGAACCACCGTTTCGAAACTGTCTGGTGTTTTTGAGGTTTGAATTAATTGACTGTCAAATTTGATAGGAGAGGAATTTCTTCGCGCCCAACGTTAAAGTGGGAGCATTTTGCATGGTGGAACAATGCTCCCTTAGGAATTAAATTTGATCCAGTGAAGGCCTTGTTAAGCATGGCGGTGATGTGTCCGTCAAGTGATATTATCCGCCGATTTTTACCTATAATAGTCTTTAAGCTTTTTGTTTGTGATTGGGGCACTATGATTGGGTGGAATTAGCCACTGCTGGCGATGCCCTTTGACCCCGAAAAACCGTTCTCGGTGGATCTTCCAGACGTTTGACCTGAAGGCTAACCGCCGTAATTTCGAGAAGGCTGTATGCTAGATCCCGTTCAATGCACCTTGAGTGCATCCCTTTGTGTACTCACGTACCTCGATCGATCGGCGTTCGCTCCTTAATATCGATTTGTCATCGATTATCAGTACTTGGGTGGGCGCGCTAGGGGAGTCCGGCCACTCCCACCTAAGCGCGTGTAAACAGTATTTCATGCAGTTTGGACATGCGGAGTGCGACTTTTTTTAAATTCAGAATAATAAATTTTTTTTAATTTTAGTTTTAAATTACCCACACAAAACACACAGCCACTCCTTGACAGGGGCGAAAGAAAGTACCCCGCATTTAAGTGGTCGGTCCTCGTAACCATGATTCAAAAATGGGGTTGCAAGGTGAGTGCTAACTAACAGGATCACTTTCCAAGTGTTTTCCAAAACACCTCTCAATTCGCACAACCCTGTTGACAACAGGGCAGAGCTTTACGGTGCGCCTCACCGAACACAGCGAATCTGCCTCCATTTCCCTGTCCGTATCGCACCTAATGAACCTTTTTTTAGAATACGAATAACGTCAGACATTTTCCCGTGATATTTTGCGATGCAAGGCCTGCACACAATTGCCTCCTTCCGGGCTATTCACTGCGAAAAAAAAAGGGTAAGGAAGCCGCAAGGCCCACCTCATGAGTGGTAATGCTGCTGACACTCAAACGCTCTATCATGAAAGTTTGACATTTAGGTGGGTAAAACTGCCAAATTTGAAAAATAATTTGGCGGAACTGTGCCATTTGACAAAGGGTGTGTGGTAGAGTTGGTGCTTGTACTTTCTCAACACGGTGCTGTGGTTTGCGAGATGGTTCGGCCCGTGTTTCGGTCTGGCAGCCGTGTCCTCTTCACCCAGAGCGATGCATCCCTGTTGCAATGACTTAGTGGTATAGAATTGAAGATATGGGAGGAATCTGGGAGAATCGATCCTCTTTCTCTCCTTAAATGTACTTGCAATGGACTCAGGAGGAGTGACTCCATCGATGACACGTCTGGCGGAGAGGCTCTGGACAACGCCCATCGGATGTGCTTGGGGTGTTTGAACTCCACAGAGTCGCCAAAGAAGCAACTACATTGACCCTGGGACGAGGCTGAGGGAAACTACCACTACTGGGGCGCTTTGAAGAATTCACTAATACGTAATGTCTCTAACAGGCGATGGATTCCGTCTGTGTAGTCCCATTGTAGTGACGAGTCACTTATGACCACCGTCCCTGACTTCGTCTCGCTTGTAGATCATTGCGATGGTCAATGCAGTAGGGGGATCACAGCGGATAGGGACCTTTAACGGTTTCTCCTCTCCTCCTTGCACCGTATATCCCAAAGCCTCTGGAGGCATTCCAAGTTCGTGTTCTCTTGACCGATGGAATGAACAAAGGGTAAGTTAAGCGCTTACCAGTATATCTCCGTTCTTTTAATGTGTCTCTCTGTAGGGGGCCCACTGTCGCCCATGACCAACCTACTTTTCCCCGTTCACCCCCTGAAACTCGAGAAAAGTTTTCTTTCCTCTACCAGTTTTCCGTTAACAACTTTATGCTCTGCATTAACAAACACCGGAGCCGTAAATGCGTCTGGTAGACACCATAACTTAGCCGTCATTACATTAACGTTGCCTGGTGACTGAATGCTGTGAAGGCTACCTATTCGGGTTGCTTTGTGGTGCATCCCTTCGACCTCTGACCTTTGTGTTACACTTTTGAGGATTCTACAAGGCAAAAGAAATAGTTCATTGAATTAATGCTACACTAGTGTAGAGGATACAGCGGTCCAATGCTATCGCCTGATCTTTACCTCGTGTCATGATTTTATACTCCCAGAATGGAGCCAACCGGGTCCCTTTTAACAATGGGAAACATTTTTTACACAATCTTGGAGCTTTAATGTGGAATGTATCTGTGATATCATATCTTGGGTAATGAAAGCGATTGCGGCACATCAAACCAAAAAATGCCTCACTTTAAGCTGAATCCCGTAAAGTCATTATTATGATTTATGCCTTCCTTGACTGCATTATCACTTCCCTCTGGCAGCATAATTAATGGAAGCAGTCAGAAATTTATGAGGCAGTAATAAAATGCTGATATTAGGGCATGAACCGAAGGCCAATATCATCCTGATATTTCACTTTGACAGTTCTGTGATTCATAATTACTTCGAAGGAGTCATGTTGCCTCAAAAAAAGCTTTGACTTGCAACTGCCTTTCAACATCCTCCTAAGGGAGTGATAATGCATCCAAAATTTTCAACCACATGTACACCTGCCATGACAACCGTTTTTACAGGCAATAGAAGTTAATTTTAGGAAAAGGAAGTAAGGAAAATTGGAGAACAGATCAAACTGAAATCGGTAACTTCCTCTTAACTTATTTACGTATTTGTTTTAATTCATCCCGCCTACTCTTTTAGATCACTAGTAATAGAACGTTTGACAGCCATTTGTGCAAAACCCCTTAAAGAGAAATAAGCACTCTGCAAAGCGGTTATCCAACTTTACTTGTTTGTGCATTTGTCTGATACCTTTCCGTCATTTTTACTTAACTTTGCATCAAAACCGCTTACGCTAGGCGCGTTATTTAAAGTCCGAGTACGCGCAAGCTGATTGGTAAATGCACATTTTTGAGGAGGTGCTCACTCTCGCGAATCAAAACTCGTCATTCTTTAATATAGCCAAGAAAAAAAGAAACAATCATTCGCATGTAAAGATGGTACCTTGACTTGCTGCTGTGGAGGCGGGGGGAGGCTACTCTCTGTCGGTGCGTCAGCCACCATGATTGGGAGTACCAGGTCCCGGGGGATTTATGCAAGTGCATGCATCTTTGACCGGCAGCTGCGAAGTACAAAGCAGGCAGAGGAGAAGGAGGAGGCAGAACTGAGCATCAGTTCGTGCGCCTATAAATACGCAATTATGTGTGCGCGAACGTTCGCACACAAGGAGGAATGTCTGTTGCCGTCGCGTCGTTTTGTAGAAGGCGGAACATAATTTATGACTGGCAGAGGCACCCCTAGGATACAGCACCCAGTTGCAGCAGATGGCAGCAGAAGCGCAAGCCACTGGTGGGGGAAGGAGGGCGGCGAGTCAACACCACACATCACCCACTAGGCCAGGGAAGTGACTAAACCGACCGCTTGTTTGTGCTTTAGCCAATACCACCTTTGCACTGATTTCCATGGGGTTTGTGCCTCTTGTTAGTGCTATTGTTGATAGATTCAGTCATAACCTTTCCTTTTTTTGACGGAAAAATGGGCATCCAAGATTTTATGGTTATGGTCGGCCTCTCAATCGGTGCTTACACAGCCAGGACCAAAATAGCTCCAAATGCACACGTTCTAATTTATTAGCGACCATGTTTTGCTTTTTATCAGGAAAGATTGTATTTTACAAATGACCTCAGACTGGTCTGCTCTGATTGGTCGCTTTGACTGGTCTTTGTGACCTAGTCAATCTTCCCATGTCTGAGTAGATTTTCTGTTACTTTAGTGTCCAAATGCGACGACTTCAACAGCTTTACCTTCACAAGAATGTAGGAATCGTTTCCCGAGGCATCACTCCTCCACCAATGCGGTGAAATAAAAGTACGGAGGAGGAAGACGGCTTTTGGGCGAATACTACTTTCCCAATTATTCCCTACTTTTGCATTTCACTCACTTACATCCATCAATTATCCCTAACATGGCAGCATTATTTTTTCCCCTCATATTCAACCCATCAAGGTAAGGTCGAAAGCCGAGCTTCAAACTCGCCTTTTTTTTCATTTCCACATGTTTGTACTATTCGCCCTGATGCATGCTGGTTTACGACTTGCGGTGCAGTCGAGGGTTGAACTACACACACATACATAAAGGGAGGATCAAATCGTCAGAGGAGCGCCTCCAAAGAACTGTAATCCAGCCTGGCCTGTGGCCATAAAGGCTGCTCCGGACGGTGGGGCGGTTTCATTACTATGCCCCGATGTCCACCTCACGGCAAGCCCTCGAAGTGACACAGCAGGCCAAAGGGAAATTGTGATTTGCCTCCATGTGATTGTAGATAAGGCGCTTTATGCTGTCGGTTATTCCATTGGTAAACACCTCTAATCGTAGCTTCCACTTATCATGGCATGTCCAGAAATACATGCACGCACCCACCTTTGGGAAAGGCTGGGCGAGCACAAAACACAACTTAATTGCCCACGAGAGTCTTCCCACCTCGCACCTCTGCAAACGCCTGCATTCGTGATTCCTCTCGCCCCGTACAGCCACGATGGAAATCGTAGTCATTTGTCTTGAAAGATTATCTCCCTTTGGCATCCATCCATCCATCCATCCATCTATCCGTCAAATTGCTTGCAAAGATGGAAGGAGTAGGAGATAATGACCATTTCCACGTTCTTTTTTAAAGCATTTTCCTGCCAAACTTTTTTTCTGGGCAATCTTGTGCTTTTCAATGCTCTTTGCACAAAATCAGGGTTCTGGAGGTTTACAATTGCTTCCTTTGAAAATTTTGATCTTCAATTTTGCCCTCCTTGACATTTTGTACGCATTTGTCCTCAACTTGTGCGTGTACTGGGACCAAATTTATTGTAAGCCTAGCCTATAAATTAGGAAGTGGGCCATACAGTCTCGAAAAGGCAGAAAACTTCAATTTGTAGCGGTGCCTGCCTTGACTGTGATCGGTGCTTTGAGCTTCACAATTTAGTAAACTTTTTTACTACAAAATGTTCGAATTTGTTTAAATTAAGTGAATGCCCGGCGCGATAAATCGTAGCTCCAAATTGCCTTGAGTGCGACCTCCTTTTGGCATTTTTAATAATTCCACTTAATTTTCTCCTTTTTTTGCTCCAGGATGTCCAAATCGGTTATTTTTATTGAGTTGAGATGTGAAGCATGCTGAGTGCAGTTGTGGGTGGTGTTAATCCCTCCCGAAGCAACCAACGGTGAGTACCTGGAAGTGAAGGTATATCGAGGGTTGAAGAAGTACTCCCCCCTACACCAGCCTCGTTTTACTCCACAACGATGAAAGAGCTCACTTGCTATAGCTTATAGTTAAAGGTGATTGTTGTGATTGCGTGTACAATGTTTGTTGTTTTGTTTAACCTTTGGTCTAGATTGCGGGTACTTGGTTGGCCACTTTGCCTTCGTCGGGTTGGTTGGCCTATGGGCCATGCCAGTGGACCCAATCCCATTATGCTTGCCAAATATGTGTATTCTACCCAAGCATTATGTTTACTTTGTTTTCAAGGAAGTTTCGGGACTCTACAATGTGCACGCGACCACTCTAGCGCCTCGGTCTTTGCGTTTGGCTATCCTGGCAATTGGGAAATATCCTATTTAAGTGTGCTTCTAAGCCTATAACCTCCTGGCATTTGCTGCACAGTAGCACCATAAGCAATGACCACCATAGCTTAAATGCCTTTTGAAAACTTGATTGAACTGATTTGTCTCATTAAATTGACATGTCGCCACGCATGATTTTGATTTCTATGTCAGTGAGAGGCAATGAAGCACTGAATTAGAGATAGCTAAAACTTCTTGTAACATTATTGGAGGTTTAGATTAACCATTGCTTCACCGGCAAGAACTAATGCTTTTGTCAAGAACGAAACACTAGACATTATGTTGCATAATTACATATGTGATACTTTGCCACCCACTTTGAGATTTACGAAAATTGAAGTAAAAGCACTGGATCTCCCCTAAAATGGAAAATGAATGCATCTGACTACAACAAGTACCAGGTCAATCCAGCTGAAACATGTTGATAGTAGTTGGATCGTGGTGATTAATCTCGAAAAACCCATTAAGATTTGCCTGCTAAGTTGTCATAATTTTAACTAGGTGGGTATAATCCTGCTCAAATTTTTGGTGCATTTGCTTCCGAGTTTGGCTTTAGTTGTTTAGCCGTTAAATTATGTTGATCATGATGACTGAAATTAAGAAGGCAATTGGTAGAATATCAGTAGGACTTTGCACGTGCTTCAATTTTCCAAATAGCCTGCTTTATGTCCTGCAAGGGTATGATCTTAACTTTCATTATTCATTCTGGAAATTTCATTAACGTCAATATTTTGGTCTTGCTGTTAAGTTGGGCCAAAGCCTGCACATTACATGCCCCCAGACTGGCATTAAGTTGCTCTCACAAACCAGCCTTTTGTTTTGCAGACTTCGTGTTATCATCGTTTACTCCGTGTTAGTTATTGGTATCGAAGATTGGTTATGTCACCACTCACTGCCATGTTGACATCATTGTTTTGTATAGGCGGACAGCAGTTGGAAGCACACTTTTGTTGCCTCTAGAATTTCGTAAAATCGACTTGGCTGGTGTATTGCGTTATGTTTGTTTTCTATTTAAGGTAATCAGAATGCAAGCTGTCATTTTGGCACTTCATGATTCATCCCACCTTCGTCAATTGTCTACATCCCGTATTGTTGGCCAGCTTCCTCTGGGTACACGGGGCTCACTTCTCTCCAATCTTGTCAACGTCTTTGAATCTGCTGGTATCGTAGACCCAATTATTATTTGTCGATCTGGTGATTCCAAACAAATAGAGAAATGTCTTCCCGAACCTCATAATTGTACTATTGTCGAAGTATCCGCGACGCTCGGCATTCCTGAATGTCTTTATCGTGTTCGGGATCATTTCACGTGTGTTCCTTTCGCCCAGTACGTGTTTCTCACATATGCAGATGTTGCGGTCACGGGGTTAGACCTCCGTGATCTTTTTCTGAGGATGGTTCGTACTAAAGCCGAGATTGTAGCGTTGGCCTCACCTTACACTGCAGATGCGAAACTTCTCAAAATGGCTAGGGGCACACATGACTTAATGGTGTTAGATGACAAAGACGAGTCTCTGGTTATGTACGTACCCGCCTCGGAAGTGAGGAAGCAGATACGTGTACCGAAGTCGATAATGTCTTCGCATAACAGTTTGATATGTCGGGCAGATCTTCATGACGTTGGAATGTATCTGCTTTCCGGATACGCTCTGAGGATGATTGAATACGATAAGTAAGTGCCTTGATGGGTTTTAGTGAACTTCATTTATCACACACGTCGTTTATCATTGAAATATTGTTATGTACGATTTGGTTTGTTTTTTGTCCATGTAGTTGGGTACATGAACAGTAATTTCAACTCTATAAATGGTTCTGTTATTTTGCTATTCATCATTTGCAATCCGTGGCATTCATTGCTTTAGTAATTGTGGTTTACTTAGAGATGATGCGGGTATGCGAAAGTCTTTCTTCAAACAAATTGTCAATGTGGAACAGCACAAACCCTTTCAATTCGACATCAACTCGAGTGAGTACAAGTTCAGATTACTTAGAAACGTCTCACTAATTTGATTCTCCCTGTTAGATTGCAAGCTGTTTCCCTCCTGATTTTGGGTGCCACATTGTATTGTGAATTTCACATTTTTGAAATCCTATTGAAGCCCTAGCGTTTAGGTCTGTCCTACATCCTCAGAAAGTATTATGCTTCGTTGGTCGTGTTTTATGATATGAGCTTGATGTCAGGCTGACACCTGTTTGAATTCCGAGTTTTTGCGCTACTCTCTCTCACATCTATCCTCTATTTGTCTTACCAACTCATCAGTGACAAGTCAACTGCCAGAATCACTTCGTTACTCACCGGAGGAGATGCCGCAATACGCCAAAGTTGTCATCTCGGTTCTCGAGAACGCACCGGTCTGCCGTCGCTTGGACTCGGCTCTCAGCTATCTGGATGCTGTCAAAGTGGTGCGTTAAGGAGGTTTTTCAATCAAGCTCACCAAGACCTTAATTTGAATAAGAGACATCTCATGGCTTATCTGGATCTCTTTTTTGGCTTCAATATGTCTGAAAAGATCAACGGCCACTCTAACTTTGTGTCCTCTAGATTCGGGAAAATTATCCACCGGAGAACACTAAAGTTGAGAAATCGACATCAGCTGCCAGCGCTAGTAGCCGGCAGAGCAGTCAAATAGTTGATACCATTCTGGGTGAGGGCTGTAACCTCGCCAATGGGGCGCTCATCCGGTCCAGCATCATTTGTGCCAATTGTACTGTGGGTCAGGGCACCCGACTCTTCAGTTCTGTCCTCCTCTCCGGTGTTGTGGTGGGCAGTGGGTGAGTGATTTCTTCATAATATTTTAGCTAAAAGCTGTCAACATCCCTCCATTTAAACTGCTGTGGGTGATTGCGAGACACCTTTTTGGTTTTCTTGATCGTAGAAATGACTGAATCAGGTACGTGTTGGCATTGTTCTTGCCAAGCTAGTGGTGCTAGTTGACGTGGCTTGTGAATTTCAAAGAGTGGAAATCCATCTTTCGGTATGTAATGTGTGGAGCTTCTTTCTTTCCCAGTGGAATGCTCCTTTCCCAACCATCACTGTCAGCTTCCTCCTAATCAGACTTGGTAAAACATCCGGATATCTTTTGCTAAGTCTCGATCACAGCTCTAAGCGCATTGCTAGTAAATGTTAATGGTCGCTCGCTTTTGTTGTCCACTACATGTGTAAATACCACCGTGATTAGGCTTTCCAAGCAGCAGCTGGAGTTACCCACAGACTCAACCTCGCTTCACCTTGAAAAGGTCGTCTCTGGTGATATTATGCAGTTAACCCTCAGTTTTAATCTTACGGAGGTATTTCTGTGATTGTATCTTTAGATGCAAGATTACGAACTGTGTGATCGGTGAAGGTGTAACAATTGACGACAACTGCACCCTTAAGGACTGCACAGTAGCCGCACATCAACGCATACCTGCAAGATCGACGATGCAGTCAGAGAACATGGGTTTCTCGGAAATTGACTTTGATAACTTAACTATATAAGCATCCCACAGTCCAGCATTGTGACAATCCACACTCTGCTAACGTGCTACTGCATGTGCTTTTGAAGGGGTCCTGTTTCTATGCAATAAATGTGCAAAGTGGAGTTTTTCTTGTGGGATACGGGGCTGTGGAAGCCTCCTCCAGTCGGTTGACGCATGGTTGGGTGGGTGTAGCACGTGGGGCTCGCTCTGATGAGATCAGAAGGCGTGATTCAACAACTGAGTTGGTGCATTGAGCCATTCAACGTTCCTCCCCCTCCTTGGCCCTAATTCACTTTGAAGCTTTAGCCAATTTAGAAAGGGGCATGGTACATTATTAAGTAGCAATTGTTAGGGGGACATAGATAATGAGGGTGTAATACTTTGTTCTTTTGAACTGCCGGTTTCGGTCACTTGGGTGGCCATATTGTACTGAGCCGGTTGGTCGGCCTTTGGGCCGTGCCAACAGCCCCCAAGCCCTCTGTTTCCAGAATACATGTATTCTATCCCCCAGTACTATGCCTTTTTTTACCTTAAAGGGAGTCTCGGGACGCTACAGAGGGTTCAGCGCTTTTAAGGCATGCTCTTTTTTGGAGACCCTGTCCGATCCATGAAAACATTCCCCGTTTATGATACACCTCAGTGCGCATGTGTCATGGTGTGTGCAAAAGCATAACAATGTTTAGAACAAAAAAGGCAACGAACTTCTCAATTATTGTGTAACGAGAAGTATAAAATGTAGAAATGTTGAAAAGGTAGTTCTGATTAATTAATAAAATAAGCTAATATCAAAATTCTACGCTGTGCAAAGCAGCATTTAGGAACAAACAGTTTTTTATAAGCTGCTACAATAACATTCAAACATTTTAGTGTTACTTGAGTCATCATGGCATCTATTATATTAACCTAATTTAAGTGCTTAAGTGTGCTGAGCTGTGCTGCGCACGCTACAAAGCTGCCAGGATGTCGAGAAAGCGACATAGGGATTGCTCTTACGATGCGGAATGTATTTTCGCATATATTGACCTTTGATCTGTAGATAAATTCTATCCTAAGCGTGGACGACCTGACCGTGACACAATAGAGTCACTTGTATATAGAATAGGGAGCAAGGTTTGCAGATAGGATAGTTCTGGTGATCTCTTGTAGGATACCGATAAAATTCACAAGGACATCAGTGAATTATGTATTCTTTTCTGTGCTGAACTTGACAAGAATCTTGAACATCGCGTCAAGATAATGGCTTCCTGGTATTAATTAATTCGTGAGCTTAATGCATTTCAAGTGCCAAGAATATTCCTGAGCGCATGCAAATTTACACGACCCTTCTTGGACTGATAAATTTGAAGAATCACGACTTTGTTTCTAAGACTGTTGATGCCATTGTTAGGGATTTGAAGGATGCTCTTAAATCCAGCTCTTTTGATGATGTGAAATATTTGGTAGGTTTATTATTCATATTGCTTACTATTAGGTTCGGTTTTTATCGAATTCGGTGAACTGCAACATTGTTCACCCGGCCAGTTTGTTATCTCTGTATGAAAATTTTGCTGAAGTTACTTTGGATGTTCGTTCAAGTTCGCAGGCGCGGACGGACTGGTATTCCTTTGTCGTTCTTTACGCGCTACCCTATGTATGGTTTTCGTTTCCTTTTTAATGGAGTTCAGAGTGCAAAGCGCCTTAACGATTACAATTCTTCTGCCCTGAATGCGATTTTAAGCACGATTGGCGTGTACTTGTCGTAAGTTCCTATACATACAGGTGAAATTTGATGCACTTAATTCTTTGCATTCCGTTATGGCGAGTTTTTGAATTTGTCTAAGTGCTGCCTAAGTCGCGTATTGGCTTCAGTTGTTACTTGTTGGGTTTCATGTAGAAAGAGGCGAACACTTCACGTTCCCATGCTTCGTGTCTGGGATAACGCTGATCCGCACCCTCAGGAGGATGTAAGTATCGGTTCACTCCCTATTTCTATCAGAAGCAAATGGCTGTTCTCCATTCTGATTTTTTTTCCATCCACAGTACTTGTCGTGCTTGTGGACACAAATAACTTCAATGAAAAATGCCAACTGGAAGGAACACGTACTTTGGCGCATTTCGGATGCATTTCCATCTCTTCGCGAATCTGGACAGCCTTGCGAGTTTGGGCAGGTAACAATTGTATTTTCCATAATCTCTTCAGTCAGCACTACTCACTGGTGCCAGTTCCAACTTCGGCTTGCCTCCCACTAGCCCCAACATCGTTTCCTACAGTTTATCATTTTCAAACTACTTTTTAGTTATCTACTTTACTCAGTACGAGCTCAAGGGTTAGGTGTTTTAACATTGCTGCTCTAATCTTTCTATTTTTACCTCAACCCCAAAGACGACGTTCGTATTACTTAAGGGTAAACCACGTTTTGATTGGATTTCTTTTCCCTGCATTTTATAGCATTTGAAGGGACTTTATCGCGCTACCTGAACTGGACAAGTGAAGCCAGTGTGTTATCAGATTTTATTTTTTTTTGCTCCCAGATCACACCGCCGGACTATGATTCAGAAATAGTCTATCCTCTGCCTCAAGTTGTATTCCGCATGTTCGACTACACGGATGTCTACACCGCAGACGAAGATGCAGCAGCAGATGATGAAAAGACTCAGGACGCGTCTAAAATCCCACCCTTGAATTCCCCCACCCTGCCCGGTGCTCACACCATTGAACGATTTTTGGTGGATGAGCAGATTCACATCATTCTCGAAACAATGCATTTCAATCGCGTTATGTGGTGCGTTGCCCTTCTTTTGGTGGTAGCAGTGGCGTCGACTTTCTCTTGCCACTTTTGTAATCAAGCACGCATATGTAGCATGCAATCACCCGACTTGTTTAATTCCCAGTGCTCGAAGTCTCTTGAACCTTCAAACCCGCGCTAAGTTGGCTCTCGACTATATGATAGTGGAGGGCATATTTGCTGACATCTTTCGCCTTCCAAAGCCGCCAGTGCGACATGGCAACCTCTTGTTCTACGCCTCTCTCCTCATTCAACTCTGCAATGAGGCTGTCAACACCATACCCTTAGTGCTCGCTCAGGCCACGGATACCCTTTTTGAGCGTCTAGACAGCATGAAGCCTGTGTGCATTGCAAGGTAAGGCTCATTTTAATGTTTATTTTCTACTCACCTAGGTTTGTAGAGTGGTTTTCTTTCCACCTCACCAATTACCAATTGAAGTGGAGCTGGCGAGACTGGTCTCGTGCCCTCGAGGAGCCGGTGATGTCGCCTCGACGCTGGTTCATTTCCGAGACTCTGTGTCGCCTCGTACGCTATTCCTACTACGAGAACGTCAAGCAGCACCTCCCACGTTCCTTCTACTGCCTTTTGCCACCCCAACCGGGTCCTGTCAATCCCTATGATAAAGCGTGTAAGTTTTGGCATCCTCCGGAATGGCTAAACAAAAGATTCTTGTTTTAGTGATTGTCCACTGGCTCCACAGTGATGAAATTCGTAATCTTTGTAATTAATGTTGCTTTTAGCTACAGCCCAGCGCCGCATTTTCCTTCGCGTTTTGGAAGCGTTTCACCAGCGCCACAGTCCTGATGACCTACTTGACCTCATTCGAAGACTCGCCTCTCAGAGGGGAGATGATTTTGACGACTCTGATCTGGAGCCGTATCGTCAGTCACGTAGTCGAAGCAGAAGTAGGAGCAGTAGCCACTCCCATGGCTTCAACTCGCATTCCGAAGCGGAGGGTTCAGTTGAGATGGATGGAGGGGATCAGCGTTCGCGTTCCACCACCCATCGTCACCTCGACGGTGATAAGAAGAGAGGCTCTCGTTCAAACTCAAGCTCATCTTCTGCTTCCGCGACGTCTGAGAAGGCCCATCCCGTGAAAGATGAATTGGTGCCTTCTAGGAGGGCAAGGAATAAGGAGAAAATGGACGAGAATGAGGATGACTTGGATAACTGTCTAGTGCCTGGTGTAACGAATCGCGAGCTGGAGCTCTTCATGACTGCTCTACTTTACCGCGCTCACAAGACTATCAGCCACACCTGTTCCTTACTCAATCGGTAAGTCGAGATTGATTGTCCGGAGAATGAACATTGGTGGGCTACCGCTTCGGGGTCTTGAATTTGCATGTCTGGCTCTAATTCATGATATAGGTACTCGGAGACATTCAAGACGTTGGCGTCGACAGTGGAATTGCAGGTGGAGGCTCTGCACATTCTGCAAGCAGTGTGGTGCAACCAGTCGCAAATGGTGGTGGCCATCTCGGACTACATGTCGCGCCAGGGTATGCTGGATCCCGAGTCTGTGGTGGGGTGGGCCTTCTCACCCTTCATGTCCGCCTTCTCTGGCCCCCTCGCTCCTCCACCCTCCACTGTTCACGTGTGTCCACGAATGCTGCAGTGAGTCCTCCCTTTCTCTTCCCTCATCCCTTCTGCCCCACAGGCATGCTCGTCTCTCATAATTCGTCGCATTTAGGTCACATGTGTGGGAGTGTCTCATGCACACACTGGTTCGAGTTGGTCAACGAATCGCTCAAATCACACCGAAATTGGAAGCTGTTAAGGATCATCAAGCAGGTGCGCATCATCGCAAGGTATGTTATTTTAGAGTGCAGCCTGCTTGATAACCCAAGTGAACAAGTGTGTGACTTCTTTTTGTGGATAATGTTCTCTCTTTCAGTCGGCAAGTGGATCTCGATCTGACGGCAGCTCCAGTGATATGGACAACGACGATGATGACGGCGATTTGCGCGCCAAAATTGTTCGTGGACGTCGTCGCCACCAACGACATTGTCGTAGCGGGAGTCGTGGTAGTAGTAGTGGTGGTGGTGGCGGTGGCGGTGCCTCGCCAGACCGTCTGGCGCGTCTGAATGAGGAGCGTGGTGAGGCAGTACGTTCTCAATGTGCAGTCATCACCCTCCTGCTCCATCGACACGTCCGTCTCGTAGCAACGGTGGAATCGAAAGCAACAGAAGAGGTGGAGACCTCAGACAACCAGAGTGACCTTGTCGACCTCGAAGCTGTGGCCTACTGGCTTAAAGGTCACCTTATGCAAACTGTTCTGGAGGTGGGCGTCTCATTCCTATCGTCTTGCCATTGCTGGTTTGTAGAAGCTTGCGATGTTACTGAAATTAATTTAAGTAGGCACTGTATTCAGCATGTTGGCTTTGTTAATTCGAGATGGGTTATGCACTGGAGCCCTAACGTTGTGTTTGTTTCTGGTGTATTTTAGCATCAGGACCAGCTGTTACCATACATGGATAATCTGGAAGAGCTGATGTCCGATTTGACACCATTTGTGGGCGATGTGTTTCGAGCATTGCGAAGCCTCTACGCCTGAATCGGCTTCATTGTCGTTGTTCCCATCTCCTCTCTTACTTCCGTTTATACGCAATATATGCCTACAGTGTATTTTGTTTAACCTTTTTATTGTGTGCATATATCAAAATTCAACCTTCTTTTTTTTGGATAAAAAAAATGAGTTCGCCGGACTGTGAGATCAGCCATCTAGGTAGTAATGCCAGATTTAGCCTAGGGTGTTTGAATTTATTGCGATCTTACTGTAGTTTTTGATGGACCATCTGGACCATGGAACCTTTTTTGCTTAATAATTTGACTTAAATCAGATTCATTTTGCTGATACTCTCCTTTTTGACGTTGTCCAGCGCAATGACACAAATGCTTGTCCAATTTGGTGTGCATCAGTTTTCCTCAACCTTTAGTTAATATCCTTGATTTACTAGTCATAGCGTGTAGAAAAGGGGGATTAGTAATGTGGAGGATTTGGGAGGGATGAGCTCATGAGGGGGCTACGGACATGCCAGTGACACAGGGGACTACGAACCTGGCAAACGGGAGAGCTTGCGTTGTATCACCACATCAGATCAGTACGCTTTCTCTCCTGATAAGCTACACTGGCGCTTTCTTTTGGCCTTTTTCTCTCAGGACGGTTTGGCACTCATTATTGTTGCTTTCTTCTCTGTCAACTGGCTATATTGTCGGGCATTTTAGAAAGTTGAGCTTTAAATTGAAGAGCAGTTGTTAGATATGATCAGTGAAGGAGTTTCTGCACCAAAAAGCATTGGATGTCCAGCAGGCAGTGTCTCCAGATTAGCGAGTGACTAAGGGGGGAGGGATTGCTCACGAGGTGTTCAAAAATCGGCAAGGATGAAGTTACCGTTATGAAGACTCGTGCTCCTGGATGCCCTCCAGAGACGGACAGTGACGAATCAGGCCTGTGAGGGCGCGTCTAGTCTAACAAATGCGTGGGTACAATCGGTGGGCGAAGTAAAGTCACAATGCTAACTAATTTTTTCAAAAAAATAAGAAGCAATCTTGGCTCACCTCTCCCACAGCCCCTTTCCAATTGTTTACACTGTTTTTTAAGCACTACTTAAATCGACTTCAGCACCCACCGATACTAACCTCACTCTCATTTCGACAGGAGTAAGATGCGTCTTCCTCTTTTTAGTTATGTAAATTAGAAAAAGTAGCTTCATGCTGCATCATTTCATTTTTATCCTCTTTGCATGAGTTTGTTTGTGTGACTATCAATATGAAAATTTGCATTGCGTGGTCAGAAATGTCATCCTGACTAAAGGAGTTGCCTTCTGCTCCTCTATATCGTATCAGAAAACCCTTGTTTGAACAACGAAAGGCAAAATTCTCACATCGCAGGTGTAATTTGCACTCATAGGAGCAGCTTGGCTGGCCATGAAAGCCATCGTCGCCTTTAGTGCCAACCGATAACGTCGCTGGACGTCTTGACGAGACTATGAAGCAATGCTTTCAAGAAATTGCATCGATTTCCCAAGCAAACAGTTTAAAGCAACTAAAAAATGTCATTTCAATTACAGCTCTCCTTAAATTCCTCCCGGCATACTTTCACATGTTCGACTAAAACGAGGCGTTTCTTGATTAATCGTGGTGTAGTTGGTACCACCAAGAACAAAAACTGTGTCGGTACATAGCATTTGCTTCCCATTGGATATTCCTCAAGAGGGCAAGGAAAGCATATGTGGTTTGAAAACCAACTTTCGTACAACACTAACATCATAAGTCAGTTAATCAGTTAATCTGCTAACAATGCACCATTAGCGCATCTCCATAATGCACTAAAGCAAACAGAAGCTCTTCAAACAACCTCTTTCTCCCCATTGATGTGGGTACTATTGTCTCATCCCTCCTACAGCCCCTTTTCCATTTACACCGTTTTTAAGTGCTACTTAAATCGAATTCAGCATCCATTGGTACTAGCCTCAGCCGCATTTCCACAGGACGCTGACTTGAATTATGAACGGGGATCAAAATGCGGCTACCACAGTCAGCCAGCTAATAATCTACCATCAGCACACCTCCATAATGCACCAGAACAAGTAGAAGGTCGTTAAACCACCTCCTTCTTCCTATTGATGTAGATGTCAACCACTTCCAATTCCTCATTCATTTCTACTGCTTTACCAGGAGGACCGATGGAGAGAGGGAGAAGAAGGCTTATTCACCACGATGCATCGTATTTCGGTGTGTGCTAACGCCAAAATCAAATGACTTGGCATAAACCACTTGGGTTCTGCTACCACACTGCCACATCCATTGCTATCATCCATCCAACATGAAGAAGAATATGGCAGTGATCACAACGAAGGCTGCTGCATCGATAGACTGATGGATATTGCGGTGGGTCATCTCAATAAATACTTTTCTATGGAAGAAGAGAAGGGAACTATAAAGTCGTTTGAAGAGTGTGGGAGGCATAAAATGACTGCCCAACTGATACTCAAAGTCTCGATTGACTTGTGCACCAGGACATTGGCTTTGAAATCACAAGAGTGTTGACATCACCAATTGCTCCAAAAGGACTTCAACAGGGGAATGGCAGTCAGTCTGTAGGGGGAACTTGGAGCATGGTCACCATGGAAATCAGGCTCGTCAGAAGTCCTGAATGCAGTGGCCCGATGGATCTTTTGTCACGTCTTCGTCATATGTTCCTTCCGTGAAGCGAATAGGTCCCAATGACATTAATGTCTCTACAAGACCCCATTTATTGCGGCACCGATGTATGTCCACATTTCTTCAACTCTTCCAAGACAGGTTTGACGTGGTCTAGATGGATCTTCCATCCCAGGTTTCATACGCCCGAGTATTCTGTTTCTTCTGGAAAGCCAAGCCATATGGCGGGAGTCCAACTTCCTGTTGTCATGCCAGTGGAGAGGTTTGTTGACACATTGAAGCAAGCACTGCCGTGTTCACGAGGAGAGGGAGGGATGATTGTCCACGCTTCAACAATTATTAACCAAAGCCATACTTAGATGCCAGTCTATCACATAGAAGTCACATTCTACGTCTGGAATGGAAAACTTAACTACGTCTACGATCATCCTAGACAGCCTCCACCCGTGGATTCCAAGTCAGAGAATGCTGTGGAGAAGAAAGTGGAGGTCAGCCAGTCTTGTGCATCAATTTGACAGTGATCAAAGGCTCAGAATGGACAGAGGTTACAACTTTACGTGGAAGAGGAGGTAGCCAATCTCTCAGACGGAAGCAATTACGAGGTGCAAGCAGACACGAGGGAAATACGAACACATTGATCAAGGGCGCACAGGGATACATATACAGGAATTTAATTCGGAGCAAATGCTCCCACGCAAGAGTTAGAGTAAAAGTAGTAAAACATACACAAAAGCGCGAATTATACACCCACTACATGCTTTTTCTTCTTTTTCGGCTTACCCTCAACAACAACAACGGAGGTATCAGCCACAGGGTTCTCTTCTCCACCTCCATTCTCCTCCACAACTTCCTTCTTCTTCTTTCGAGGCGGCTCCGCGACGCCATCCACTCCAGTGTCCTCGACAAGCTCCTCTTGCTTCCGTTTCTTCTTTTTCTTTCCCTTCACAACCTCTTCCTGGGTGTGTTCCGCCTCTATCACTTCAATCTGCGTAGGTTCTTCTAACTGAGTAACCTCTGACTCCCGCTTCTTCTTTTTCTTCTTCTTCTCGCCCGGCTGTGTCTCGTCGTCTTCATCCTTCTTGCAAAAGTCAATGTTCGGTGAGGGCGATCCATTTAACGTGGCGATGGCTCGCTTCTTCAGCTTTCCGATCACTTTATTAGCCTTCAAAAGTTAACAACTATTGGCATTTGTAGAATGGGAAATGACCAAGCCAACAGAAATAACTCACTTCCTTTACAGCCGCCGCCATCGCCTCCGCATTTGTCATTGGCATAACACCACTTTCAAAGTACTTTAATCGATCCTCAACCTGCTTCTTCAGGTGCTTTCCATAAATATCGCAGAGGATATCACTGTAGCAGTCAATACGTGTCGCGAGGGCACATTTTGCCGCTAAGAAACGCGAAATTTTGCCCTTGTTTTCCTTCGCCGCGCGACCAATGTAAGAACTGTGGAAAATTAATCCGTATTTGGGTGTGCGACCACGGGTTCGCAGTGCTCTGAAAAGAGCTTTCTCTGCACCCAGGATTTGGATGGTAGAAGCCGGAAATTTGGAGAGATTTGTCAGAGAACCAGCGTGGGAGATCAGACGAGCAGCGACCTGACTACCGATGAGCGTGTTGAGGTTCGGCGCAACACCGGTCAACTTGTTGACAAGATAATCATAGGCTTTCGCACGGCGTTCCATGAAGGTTTGGACTCTTTTAGCAAAGGAAGACAGATTCTCCACATCCTGATCCGTTACATCAAAACCTGAGAGGGACACCACTAAGCAAAGAAGAGGAGAGCCTACCCATTGAAGTTTTAGCAACCTCAAAAATCGCAGCAGCTTTTTCATGGTCATGAATGACTTCTTCAATTTGATCCAGCTTATCCTCGGTTAAGTCTTCACGGCTGCGGATTATGTCGACTAATTTGATGTAGTTGGCGCTTTCTGGAACAATTTTTGCCAATTCTGGGAAGTGATATGAAAACCACTCCTTGATCCGCATAGAAAAGTTGTTTATGTCCTTATCCATTTGGTCAAGTAGGCTGATTGTCTGGATAACCATATTATCATCTCTTAAGGGAAAAATGATATAAGCTCAACAAACACCAAACCTGTTTACATTGAATTTGATTTTGGCACGGGAGTAACTATGCCCAAGTCCAACTTGAGCCTGAGACTCAGCGAAGTGTGTCAACTCGGCGATGTAATTCGGAAAGAACTCGCGGATTCCGCGATAAACATCAGCAGCAGCCGACTCGGAAGAAATTTTGACGGTCTCGGGCAATCCAGTTTCAGTCGCTTTAATAGCATCGGCCAACTTGTGTTCCGAGACGCACAAAAGTACAGGTTTTTCCCCATTGAGGTTGGATAGAAGAAAATTTTGGAGATCATCATGCACAATGCCCTCCGAAATTGAGTTGCAATTTTCTAGGGCGTTTTCAGCTGAAGTGAAGGGTGAAAATGCACGCAGCTTAAAGGCGCCGGAAAATGTCTCATAGTTAGTGGAAACTTCAGGCAAGCGCTCAACAACTGCAGACAACTCGTGCAACTTTGTTCCCAAAATTGCATAACCAGATGCATGTTCATAAAGGAAAAAAACCCTGCTCTAAATGCGATAATCCCATTAGAATAATGGAACATGTGCCCACCTTCATACTGCGCTCTCTGAATAAAAATAACTTGAACAAAGCTAAGTGACTAACATTTTCACTCTTGTCTTATGATTTAGAGCAATGACAAGCCCATAAAATCATTCTTTTAGAAAATAATAATTTTAATCATCACGCGTTTTTAAGTCCGAATGATTTTTCTGATAGCCTTGAAAATGGATCATATAAGTCATCAGTCATTTTTGATCAGCGTTGTTTAAAATCGGTATTTAGCCATCACAGGTACACCAATAATAAACACTATTGCCATTTTTACTGTTAGACAAATTGTTTTGATATCTGTGGAATTTAAAGTCAATCCCTTATTTGGAATGAAGTGGCTAATGTTCCAGCTCAAACAGGCTGTTTTTACACTAAAGAACTCTGCCAAGTCCTCTTTTTACATAGCCATTGTAGCCTCCTGTGTCTTCCTGTATTGGCGCGAAAAGGCGGAACATGGCCTTTCAGGAAGGCTGGAAGGCTACCAGCATGACCCGAAGGCAAATTTGCAGGATAGGCTGATGATATATCTACTCTGCCTCACAGCCAAACGATAAGTAAATTCGCTAAGCACTATTTAAATGAAGACAAAGTAAAATCCCTACCTTTGTCAAGGCACTCATTCTATATGAAATCTCTTCATCAAACTTCTGGAGCAATTTTTAATTGTCTTAGGAAACCACTGCACTTGGTGAAGGCGCATATTGCTGGCGTGTGGAGGCGCAGAATGAAAGAAAAACCTCTTGGGAGTAATAACTTTCGTAGCTAAACAGGGCATCTCATAGTTCACTCTTATCCAACTATCTTTATGGACCTCTTACTCGATCAGCAAAAATTGGATTCAGGCGGAAATTATGACGTAAAATAAAGGCACTGTCTTTAATTTGACTCCCTTCCTTTTAATACCTGACCAAGCGAAATAAAATCAACTTGTCTCTTTGGGCTCTTTGCTTTGCGTTGACAAATCACTCTCACTGGTCTTCCCCTCTTCGGTCTTTGGTTCGTCTCCATGATCCTTTTGTTTCTTAAATTTCAGCTTCTTAAACAATCTCTTTACTCCCTTTGCTTCCTTCTCCTGATTACCATCTTTTATCTGTTGTGATGATGCCTGGGAATTCTCGCTTTTTTCATTTCCTTTTGTTGTCCCATTACTGGGAGAAGTTACCGACGCAGATTCTGTCGACGTGGATGCTTCCAGTGGCGGTGGATTTCTCCGCAATTTATTTATTTCCTTCATCTCTGCTCGTATAAGCGGTAGTAGGAGCCGTCGTCTTTTTCGAGCCTTTTGTTGAGCATGGATGAAAAGACGGGTGCGATCCTCAATCACCTCCTCCACCGCACTCTCCAACTGGTCCAACCTTGGTGTTCTTTGCACCCATCGTCGCACCGCCCAGATTGTCAGAAGTACCGCTATAAGGAGTCCCAAACTGGCTACAGTCACAAGTAATGCCACCAACCGTAGCCTTGCAACTCGTGGAGGTCGTGCTGCAAGTTCCCACAGACTCGGAGGTCTAGGCGTAACACGGAGGAAGAAGGTGTTAATCAGGAACTGTCCAGAGAAGCTTACATTCTTCGATGCCTGTATAGTGGGAGTGTCTGGCTTTGGTACAATCAAATGACAGTCCCATTGGCCTTGCATCTCATTTTTCAAATGCGGTATTAGCCTAATTCTCGCTCTTGGACGGATCGCAAGATCGGTGAACATAGGTTCGCCATTGAGGTTCCATTGAATGCGTGCAGCATCGTACCAAACCACTTGACCCTTCTCAAAGGCACTCCACTCACCAATGTTTGAGTGTAAGTAGAAAGGCATCTGTGCCGGAGCGAAGAACTGTTGACCTAGAACAATGAGGGAGTAGAAGGTTGCCATCCATTCTTCACTGCCTATTTTGATGTGACAAGTGTACAGTCCCGTATCATGCGGTCTCAAATCTGACAGGCGAAGCTTTGTTCCCACCACCACTGGAGTAGTTCGTTTTAGTTGCGATATCCATCGTGTCTCCTCATCCACCAATTCTTTAATCGGTAAAATAATGCGTCTTTCTTTAGTAGCTACATAATTACTCCCCGTGGCTATAGTTCGACCTCCTAGTTGCCAGAAAATTGCCACCTTTCGAGTAGGTAAATTAATTTTAGATAGACTTAATATCTTTGCTTCCAGTGTCTCTTTTGCATATCTATAAGCATCGGTATCACAGTCCAGTAAAGCACTGTCTCCCGCCGTGCGGACCAATACAACGTCGGCATGGTCCCTGGGAAACTTCCTTTGAACACGGGTAGCCAAATGATCCTTCTGTACCTGTTGTTTTACTTGGGCTTTGAGATTAAAATCATCCATTTCGGCGTCTTGACAGCCGTAGAGGCAGGATTTGACTTCTTGGCTCACACCCGAGCACTGTAGAGCATTGACACCGAGCTCGGGTGGAGGATTGTTGCACAGGCGTGTACGAAACGTTGTTCCTGGCAGACAGCCCTGAGCATTGGGTTTGGGTTCCTTCTTCGACTCACTGAGAACACACTCACTCCAGGGGCTCCATAAACTCCAACCAGGTTGACGTGGACACTTGCTGTTAACAATGCAGATCATGCATTCCTCATTGCTGCCAGCACATTGCGAGGCGTTGTGAACACCACCAAAGCCGTCCAGACACTGACGGCTCCGGCAGCGTCGTCCCTCACCGCAGGTCTGTGAGCAGGCGATGGGCCAGGTAGACCACGCACCCCAATTGTACCCAGCTAGAGAAATTCGTGGTAGAGCGCATAAGACGAGGAGGGAGAAGATGGAGGGGAACATTTTGAAGGTCGTGGTAATCGATCCAGCCTTTATGAATTTCACGTGTATGAAATGTCAGTAAAACCTGTCTTCTTCCATCTTAGTGGCTGAAAGTAGGTATCTACGTGCTATTTGAACTGTTTTTACCCGTGTTAGAGGATTTGAGGCGATCCATCCTCACTCCGCTCTGATTGGCTGGGACTGTACACCAATAAAAATTCTAGTCTCAAGGTCAAACCTTTACAATAACAAGGCTTGATCAAGCCGATCGAGTGATCTGACCTCACATAAGGTTTCCGATTCAGTCTGCATCTTGGCCTTTCACTTGATCAACCATGGCACCTTGATCTCTAAAAGTCTTCGACCCATTGATAGGATCCAGACAACTCGATCATGGAACCCATAGATTATAACAGCTCCTCAGCGACGTAATACAGGCGACTTTACATTAGGCTCCTATGTAAAATATTTTAAATAATTAGGAAAGCTGAGCTTGGAGACGGAAAGGGCACATCTCGCCGCCCGCGTTGTGAGTGATTCCGTCTGGAAGGTTTCAACGTTAAATATGCAAGGCAACCTGAGCCGAACCCGTGCTCGCTCTCACAACGATAAGAATAGTTTTGTTTGAAACGTTATGACTGGAGGCGCATAATTAGCTATAACTCATCAATTTGCTTCACAGTGCTAAAGTAACGCTTTTAACGGGGTCCAAGTGTTCCTTCAGACCCGTTCGCTGTCACAGAAGATTGGCGATGGTTCCTGAGGCGAAAAAGGTCAACAGAGGTCCACCATTACTCTCTATGGCCTAAGCTCGTAAGCACTGATGTAGAGGGTGAATGACGAGGGTACTGTACGTGGGAACCGGCCTAGTGGGGGTGTGGATGCGGGTCTGCCTGGGTACATTGACCGGGTGACCTTGCCCATTGCCTTCCAGTAGTCATTAGCAAGGCTAAACTTCACTTTAATGAGATTTTAAGGAATTGCGTGAGACTGTGGAGAAGCGCGACTCTGTAGAATGTCGTAGACATCCCCAGCACCACAATGAGTCACGTGACGTGTAGAAACATGGCATATCATAGAGGCAGTTGATTGTGGTGCCTCATCTAAGCATCTCTTCGGACCCTGCTGTCCAAAAGGCTATTCAGCAATTGTAGACGTCAGCGTTGGATTCAAATGTAATTGAGACTTTCAATGCAAGTCCCTTGATGGGTCTTTGCGGCTTCAGGGCCACCGCTAGCTTTGGCCGGTGGTGGGTGATGCTGCGTCGAGACATTAGTGAGGATTTTAAAGAACTCTTTGTCATCTGGCAGCCATTCCAACAGTTTTAAGCGACCTCGGAAGACCGTTAAAAAATTTAAATGAAGTCATCTCAATTGCAGTTGCTTGGGTAAAACAAACACCAGACAACCTTCGATGAGGTGACATATCAGTGGACTGCCGGTTCGAGGTTGTTGTTGGATAGGACACGGCGGGATTTTAAACCTAAGGAAGCACATTGTCTGCACTAACCTCTTCGTGGACTTTGTCGCCTCCCGAATTACGGTGGGGCAACACTTTTACCCAACGCGGACCGACTGCAGCCTCTGCATGTTGGAATCTGGCGATCACCGTTTGAATGGATCCGTCTGCCAGTGTCATCAGTGGAGGATTTCGAGCCTTACTTAAAGTTTAACTAAGATATACCACAGAGTAGAACTGCTCATCTTATCATGTAGAAGGGCTTCTAAGGCAGAAGTACCCACCACGGAATGGAAAACCCAGGAAGCTTGATAAAAATACCACAAAACTGTCTATTGCTTCGATTGTGATACTTCCAAGATCTAAAAGTCTTTCAAAACCACTGAACCTTAATGCCAATTGTAATACTTTCGTTTGTTTGAACTGCTGGTTTCGGTCACTTGGGTGGCCTTTGGGCCGTGCCAACAGCCCCCAAGCCCTCTGTTTCCAGAATACATGTATTCTGCCCTAGTACTGCGCCTTCTTTTACCTTAAAGGGAGCCACGGAACGCTACATTGGTGGCAGCAGAAAGCGGACCCGACTTTGATGGATTTTATCCTGCTCCATGCCGCTTCTAGCAAATTTTGGCGGTGTGAAAGAAGTGCATGTGCTATGGATGGGAGAACCTCTGGTATCGCGTAACAGAAGGGCCGAGATCGACGTCCAGCTTCGGCATCTCCCTCGTCCTTGTGTTCGACAAGGAAGCTATTAACAACTGAAGCGACACTAGCCGTGGACTCCAAGCNGGACTCTAAGCCCAGTGGAACTGCCAAGAGGGACCTGTGACGTTGTGGTCAAGTATCTTCTGTAAGCTCTCTCTTTTTTCCTTGGGCGACTCGTCGTTCTTCGTCAAGGTGCCTGTTCTCAGATGCAGAATGTGCAGGATGCCGTTGGATGGCATCGTTTCATGCTTTGCACGCTTAGATCGCATGCATTTTGTTCCTATGAGGCCCAACCGTCACATTTTCTCAGGTTGCTACGATGTCCTTGCGTTTCTTCTACGGTATCAATTAAGCCTGGAATCGCAATATGTGTTGTGTGTGTCTCGACCCATTCGAAAACTTGGATTCGTACCTCCATCTTCCATTGGACCACATTGTCGTGGGAGAGGACGGCCAAGGAGCGCGCATTTTCTGCACTGAGTGCTACGCAAAATTGATGGCACTACAGGAACACATGCGTTCGAATCTCGACGACTGGGATGGTTAGCTCGTGGGTGCTTCTCGCAGCACAGATTACGTTGTGATGGCTGACACGGGAGGCGGACGAAGGGGAGCGTCGGGGACGACGCTCGAAAGAAGAGAGGGGCTGTGTAATACTTTGTTTGTTCGAACTACCGGTTTAGGTCACTTGGGTGGCCATATTGTACTGAGCCGGTTGGTCGGCCTTTGGGCCGCGCCAACAGCCCCTAAGTCCTCTGTTTCCAGAATACATGTATTCTACTCCCAGTACTATGCCTTCTTTTACCTTAAAGGGAGCCTCGAGAGGCTACACCAACACCCGTACCAAACCCAATGTGGACTACGCTATCATCTCAGGAAGACATGGCAACAATTTGTTTAAAAAGGAAGATGTGTGCTGTAAGAAAATCTCTGCTTTTCAAGGGAGTGAATAGTAATGCATCGTCTTACAGTTTGTAGGCATTTCGCATCATCAAATCAAAGTACGCATTGTTGTCAATTGACGCACTGACACCGGCATAGTAGTTCATAAACTCCGATTTTGTAACCTAAAATCCAAAATAGCACAAATGTCCAAGGGCGCACCTTTAAGTTGTTATTGCAAAAAAGTTCAAATCCGAGTTTACTGCCGACTTATAACCTTACTAAAGTTATTATTCTATAAAGGAGAGGAAAAAAAGAGGTTTCTAAATTCAAGAATGTCAGCTTTACCAAATGTTAAGTTTCACATCAAAAAAGTGGTAGATTTCATTGAGCAAAAATTTTTTTTGTCAATTTGCACATGTCGAAGGCTAATTTTATTCACAAAGGAGCCACTCAGGCAGAGGATGCATTACTCTAAACAATCGAGCATTTGGGCTACCGTGGCAACGGCTTCCAACAATGTGGTTGCCATGGTTACTTTCGGACAGTACTCCACGATTTTATGTCATGCTTGTTGCTCAAATCACCAAACCAATGCCCAAGGCAACAATTTTCACGGGATGACTTTTGAGAGCTATGATTACAGCCAGTTTGAATTCAGCGGGCAGTAAAATTGCTAAAGAAACGGAACTCTTTATTTCACAAACGAGTTTAACTTCCTCTATTTAACCCAATATAGGATCTAGGGGCACAACACTTCTCTTCCTTTTGTTGGCAACCTACTCTTGCTCAACCATTTTCCTTCATTGGAATGCCTAGCTCAGGACTTGTTTTATTTTGCTTAATTAATGGGCAATTTATTAATGCGTCAAAAAGTTACTAACAGCAATGAGTTCCTACTTTTCCATCGATCTCAGATGGAGCTTCAAATTTTCTGAGGAACTCCTCAAACACCTGTTCTTCAGTCCATTCACCATTTTTGTACTTTGGGTGGAACTTGCAATTGTATACACCGCGTAAATCCTCCGCCTCAAGTTAAAAAAGCTCTTGATACAACAATTTTTTGGAAACGTTAAAAATCTAAACTGAGAGCAAAGTAAGGAAATTGCAAAAATAAAAAGAGCTTAGCTTAAGGCTACTTTGATGCTTGGGTTTGTTATTCAATTCAAAAATTTTTGCCCGAATGCATCTGCATTTCTAAAACGTCTTTAGTTGCTTTGGTTGAGACTTGTACGAAGAACACGTGAAAGAAGTTATAGGATATTGAAGTTTGTAGTGAACTCCAAATCCTCACTTAATGCGGTCTATCCGTCAATATATAGCAAAAAACCAAAAAGAGGAATTCAAAAGTATCTTTAATCTGGGTCATAAGTCTCTCCTTCGTGACGATCCAATTCAAGAATTCGGAATGAATATTTTGCAACATAATTCCGTTCACATCACCAATATTATAAATAGCCTTAAAATTAAAGGCCTTAGGAATTTACTAAGATGCTATAATGAAAGTAACCAATTTGCGATAAGTAAGTCGCAGAAAACTTACAGTAATGAAACCATCTCTCGATCTATCCATCTTCATAAAGGCCTGATTGACCAAATCTATCCTACATTTTGGCATAGGAGGCTATGTAAATTTAGAATGGCCAGATAATTTGTACATACGCGCAAAGCCTCCAAAAATTCATCGAAGTCGATGTGTCCACTCCCATCCCTATCGAGCAACTCAAAAATCTCCTTCACTTCCTCCTTTGTCAAATCTGCGCCAAAATCCGCACACCCTTTTGTGAATTCGCGCAAATCAAGCAGTTTGTTGCCATCATCGTCCATAATTCTAAACTGTCTTAAGTAGAAAAGATACAGACTTTTTTGTAAGACATTAAAATATGCACCAAACTAATTTACTAAGCACATCAGAAATAAACAAAATCAGGCGATCTGTGCTTTAAAATAAAATGCAATAACAGTAAAACTTTAAAAGTTGAGCCAAAAAATGAGCGTTAAAAGGCAAACTGTACAACTGTCTGTAAATGTGGGTATAATTAGGTATACTTAGAGGGATAAAATCTGCACTTAGACATTCAGATATGCTAAGAGGCATGGCATTTAGTTTGCATTAATAATTAGCAATGTGTCTGTGCACCAAAAAAATTGCTATGGCTGTAAGGCCGAGCAAGTAATTCAAAATATTAACCTCCCAAGTCCCAAAATTCCAGAACCTCCTCTAGCGAGACATTGAAGACGCAGTTTTTCTAGGGGGCTTGTAGTTTCTTGTATTTTTTTTCTTGCCTTTAGTTTTAATTGGTAGTCTCCTCGTGATGTGATAGCCATAGAATGGGTGAAACAATTACAATGGTTTCAAAAGAGCTGAGATCCTGAAGCGTCCTTGAAGGTCATGAATCAGGATTTCATAGATTTAAACAAATCACAAAATAAAAATGCCTATTACTTTTGCTGCAATGGAATTGCATAACATGTTTTGATCTAATTTAGCCTACGAGGTTCTTTTTACCGCGAGTGCGATTAACCTTTAATAAACCTAATTTGAGTGAAAACTGTAAAGAAAATCTTTGGCAATATATTGCGCTGTTACACACCTAGTACTAATTTGGCGTCATAAAAACGGCGCTTGCTGCTGCTATGTCCCTATTGCGAACCATAAACTTGGAGAAACCCCTCCCCTTCCCCACTTCCGTGACTTCTAAGGCTCCAGCGACCGAACGTTGAAGCTCACCCAACCCTAGCAGTCGACTAAATTCCTGTAGGGTTTGGAGGGATCACTAGTTTTTTTTTCCAATTTGCGCAAACAACGGGGAAGAACACATCGGGAATAAGGAGAAAGCAATATGAAAGACAATGGGAACTGTGTCACATCAAAGAAAACCCAACAACGCCATGCTGGTTCTTCGACATATTTTGAATTCTATTTACAGCCGTATCCAGCGGAATGTGGATGAGTATATCAGCCTAGAAACAAAAAACAAAAGTGTGTGTTAGCGATTAAACCTGCAAACTTAATACCTTTAATCCGTATTATCAATCTTGCTGCCTAGAAGTATACAGGACTGATATTTGAAATGAGCAGACAGGACAGCCCCCCAAAACACACCTCCGTTGGCAAGGGGAGAAGCATCATAGGTAAGGGACAAAGAGGAGGCAGACGGATCATCGGTTCCTGGTTCACCGCTACCACTGCCGCTACCGCTGCCGCTATTACTGCCACTGCTACTGCCATTCTCGATATCATTGCAACGGAAGTACTTGGCAGCCGAGACGCAGAAGAACTTCTCCATAAAGACATCCGAGTCGAGGACAGCGATATGCGCGGCACGACCAATGAAATGGTTAGCGGAGCTCTGTACCTCGTAGTGCACATCATAGCGCACTACTGTGGTGCGGCCACTTTTGATCATCCGTTGAAGGATGTTTGCAACCATCTCCATATATATTACACCTATGAGCAGTGGAAAGGATCCAGGAGTCATCTGATGTTGAAAAATAATATTTACAACTAAACTATTGATAGGCTGACAGACAGAGATGAAGACAACGAACCCATTTCAGAGGGATCCTGTAGAGCTGCCCGACAGAGCTCAATGCGACTAGAATGATGCGGTACATAGTGATCCTGAGGGCTGGCGACAAGGAGGACGTAACGGAAGCGATCAAATCCCTCACCCGCGCTAAGCGCATACATAAAGGTCTCTCGAGGGTCAGGATTGTCACGTAGGCGCAATTGAAGGAGACTGCGAGACTTCTTCAACTTCTGCAAAGCCCACATACCCATGGAGACAAGGCCTGAGGTGCTATAGAGTGTACCCAAGTGAGGTCCACAGAAGGAGAGGAAGGTATGCAACATGGGATAGAGGTGTGCCAATCGTGGACTTGACAATGCCGCACGGATGAGCACACAGCCCAGGCTGTGTCCGATAAAGCTGATCAGTACAGAAAGAAAAGAGATTTTGTTACCAAATGATTGGAAGACATTCAAATTGGATTAAAGGGAGGGAGAAGAGAGCACGTTTTACCCTCGGTGAATGAATGCAATGAAGCCTGTCGAGACGGAAACAGAGCTAAATGTCAAGCAAAAAAAAAAAGTTAATGAAAGGGAAGCGTCAGTCAGCCAGAGAAATAGGAAAGAGGTGACCACCTGATTAGAAAGCATCAGCAATGAGAAGGCCTATTAAAGTGAGGAGGGAGGGTTAGGGTATAAGTTTATTGCAGGCAAAAGGGATGTTTCTCACAGCCTGGACAACCAGGTACGATGAAGGTGGCTAGGAAATGAGTTTAAATGGACTTAAGAACTCCATTCACCGGCATCATGCTCAGTTGACATTTGATAAGGCACGGTAGTGAGCCTTGATGTTGACAACCCCCTCCGCACAGTGTAAACTCCTTGCCCTTCTGAGGTGGGTGCCTACGGAGTCGGTGTGTGTGCTTAGTAGGGGATCAGGGAGTTCAATATTGACCGCATCGATGTGACAGACCCAGAGCACTCCGAGAGTTCAACCATGAAGAAGGAGGGGAAAAAAAATCCCCGAAATAGGCACCCAAAATAGGGAATAATGCCTATTCCACTGCCATGGATATGTACAAAGACCAAAGGAGATTGCAATTTTGCATAGAAATCTTCCTTTTGCTAGGCTGAACGCTGAATGCCATTTAATTGTAAATGTCATAGCCGTCAGACAAAACAAATTGGAATAATTAAGGCATACAATGAAGTTTCCATTCCAAGTCAACTGTGGGTCATTGTTCGAAGGCATTTTCAACCATCACCATCAGGGAGATAGGGAATGTTCAAGCTGCTAGACACTCATCACAGTCCAATGAAACCATCCTGATCAATAATTTATCCATCTAGCTGGAGATAAGTGATTTCTGACATGTTTGATACAAAGAGACACTCCTCCAGCCCTCCACACCAGACACGTCCATCCCGAATCTATCCATCAATCATGGAGTCATGCGTCCAGCTACCTATCGACGCACTGGGCTCCCACTCATCCAAGGGTTCACCTTTTGAATCAGTCATCCCGCCACCACTGCCACTCAGTTGTCAAATTCTTTTCCATTCACTCCTGATCCACTCATCTTTCAAAGTATGAATCCTCTTGGCCGAAGGCATTCATTCGACCACGCTTACTACGACACCGACTCTCCAGTGTAATCATCGGTACTGTGCTTTGAACTTCAGTCAACGCATCAATCTCTCATCACGTAAACACTTTTTGCCACTTTATTTGGGTCAGTGATGCATCGTGGCCGAGTTGATTTAGTCGGGTCCTGACTTCGTCACTGTGGAGGTGGAAGCACATCAGTCCTTGTTTGGCGTGTATGTTTACAGACAGGCTCACACAACACTGCCTCTGGACGTGAATACTCGATCACAGCAGAACTCGTCACAACTGAGCCTCCATAAAATCGGGTGAAATGCACCGAGTTGAAAAGTCCCCCTCCCCTAATCTCCATGGAAGTGGACGGACGATGCAGCGTTCATTTGCGGTGTCAGTGGATGGTGGGACGGAAGGTACGAGTGCATTTCCCCAAAAGGTTTTCTCGTCTCCCCTTGTCTTGAGGACAGTGAATGGAAGGAGTGGCGTTACATCGGCAGCTGTATGCATTCTTCGTCATTGTCTGCATTCCATACTGCTAGTACACAACCATCCCTGTGTTTCCATCCTTCTTTTCTAAAGTCGTGCAGCCCTTCCCCAAACAAGAACGCCTCTCCATGAGATGTGGGAGGGAGAAGTCGAAATTTCAAGTGGAGACTTTTAGAATCAACAAGCAGCAGTAGTAGTGAAATGCCACAAATTCAAGTCCCAACTGTTGTCGGTTGGATGAGTGAATGAGTAACCTGACTCATCCTGGATAGGCAACTGGATCTTGGGTCAACGGAGAGGTCGCGTGCGTTTACTTAGATTCATAAATGCACAAACTCGACTCTGCAACGATGCCCCACGTAAACCTTCTAGCCCTCACCAAGAAGGAAAGCCCTTCAAAAGGTGCAAAAAAAAAAATCAAATCCAAGACACACCTGATGTGAGTGGGTTTCTCCGGCATTGACTGGATGTGCTCAAGGATCTCCTCAACTAGGTTATCACGAAGTTGTTCCAACGATCCAAAAGTATCCTCATGATTACTATCCGACATAAGAAATTCCAGTGGATGATCAGGCAGAGCCAATTGTAGATACATTGTCAACAATCTCAAGTCCAGACAATTGCCTACAAGGAAATGGGGAAACAAAAAAAAAACCCCTGGTGGTTCATTCAAGAATCAGTTCCTTAAAACAAACTCCCTGACAGTAACACGGTCACCCTCTGTCGCCCCCCTTCCCCCTCCCTCCTCCCTTTCCATTCCATCTTGATGAAGGGTGATACATCATCACGATGTTAGCCTCTATCAAACACCACCAACTACGTGGATTGCTATGGAATTCTGAAAGTCAAAACAGTTTTCCATTCTTAACTCGGCTACTTCACGCAGCCCATTTCTCGAAGCACTTTTGTGCGTGAGGAAAAGGAAATGGGAAAAGTTACTCCTTGCCAAACGAAAAAAAAAAAAAACTCACCGCTAGCCTATTTACCTTCTATAAGTTAGGAAATAAATGATGCCATTTTTCCTTCAACAAACGGTCATTAAAAAAGATAAGCATTTTTGTGTGATTTGAATGGGATCCAATTCGCTCCCAAAATTGCTGAAAGACCTCGTAAAATGCATTACATGGCATTTTGGAGGAGGTGGAGGATGGCCGAGTGTACTGCCTTGAAATAGCCTCGATCATCGATATAGGTATCGCTGTAGCCGCATCCATTGTCGGGAGGTAATGAGGCTCTCCATGTGTGAGTGAGACTGGAGATGTGATTTACCATGAGTAACATCCACCTCCTCAATGCAAGAGACGAGTAGGAGGAGGGCAGTACTTCCCCACGTGATGATACTAACGTCAGACAATCACATACGAAACAGGGTAGACGACTGCGACAAAGCCCAAGACACACCTGGCTACTCTCAAGCTCCAGGCACACTTTGTGTGTACGTGGGGAGACAGGGAGCACTGTCGAGACTCCAGTCAGTACAGCCAACCTACCAAGGTCTAGAAGTACGGAGTGTAGTTACACACTAGACAGCTGGACTGCTAGAGCACCCAAGAATTCACCAGCCTCGCAAATTTACATAATCTCCCATGACCTTGACCTTACAAGGGTTTGGCCAATAAGAAGGATGCAAATCGAGAAAGGATTCAAAATGCTCAACTTTCACCACTGGCTTTAAAAGGAGGTGTAAAAGCAAAATAAAATTCTGCCATTCATCCACTACCAAGAAATTGTGCTCTTTCTAGTCTTTCAAGTCTCTGTAGGTAGGCGGAAGTGATGGGGAAAAACACGAAACTAGGCAAAAAAAGGCTAGCATCCGTTTCCTCCTTCACTGCAAGTCAGTTTATTTATCTTTTTTTCTTCCCCCATACCGAAAAAGGAAGAACACTTTCCATAAGTGCTCTACTTAACCTACTTCAATTTCTGTGTCTCTGGAGTATGCAATTTTAAGCCCTGTCTAATCTAGTCCAGTTCACCTCTTTTGTTTATAAAAATGAGGTGACAGGCGACAGTGTGCGTGTGTGTGTGTGCGTGTGTATGTTAATTAATAATGTGTCTTCCCAACAAAAAAAAAACCCCGTCAACAACATTCTGATGAAATTAGAACTGGACGTCATCTCTGATATCACGAGAATACGTAAGACTAGTCAACAACCACCGAGGAATCCGGCACCTCCACGTTCGGGTGGATGAGATCTTCTAACCAATCAACTCTACCCACTTTCAATGAACTTGACATGGGAAATTCTGACATTTTAGCATTTTCTGTAAAAAGAGAACTTGTGGTATTGCTCTTAAATCAGGAAGGCGGTGTGGCAGGCAGTTTTCCAACACTGGCAGGGTCTAAACCGACCACTTCTGATTCAAGATTGATGTTGACAATAACAGGACGTTCCGACTCCCTTTGATGTTTCTGTATCAATCCTAACAGGGCATTAAATTTGCCTATTATTTTATCTATACAATAAAATCACAGCCAACTAGCACATTCAACCAACCAAATCAAAGCAAATACCCTTTATCAATCAAGCTACAGTTAGAAAGAGGTTGTGCCTCATGGCTAGCATCCATTCTTATAAAATATCCCAGACAGAGTTTCTTTTTCAATCTGGCTGGCTTTAGAAAATGAGAGATGACTCCACACAATCTGTAGTTAGGGCTGTCTGATGCAGGAGCCATCACATCACCAGTCCTAGAGACACGCACAGAGATGTCAACGCCTTGGTAAGGCCTGGCCTCCACCCGATCACGGAAGTGCTCTATTAGTCTAGCCAGTTAGGCGTGACCTGACCTGGGCTAAACGGCAGTCCCATGACAAGTCAGTCACCCAAACATGTAACCTGACATCCAACGCATCCATCCCGAGTAGTTCACAATCTTTTCGCTGGTACAGTAGCTTCGCATTCAACTTCAGGGTTAAGATCGTTTTGGCATTCCTGCACAAGCCGAGTGCTTCTGGCAGTAGATGGATGTATAGATGGAATAGGGTGGAGGTGGAGGGTAGAATGGCCCAGGAAAGGATCAACTTATTCAGGAAAGGATGGACTAACCGAGTGGATGGATGAATCAACCAATCCCTAGTTCAAAGACCTACCTTCAAGACCGTGCACACAGATGACGAGGTGGACATTGGAAGATGTCACTGTAGGATTGGAGAAGTAGGGAAATGGAACAGGTAGTTGAGAGAAATCGGAGTAGATATGACCCCTGAAAGTGGGTGGTAAGAGAATGTGTTGTTTCAAATCCTCCTTCAGCATCACAAAGGTCATTGTACCGGGTGCAAAAGCATTCACCAAACGATCTCCTCCCATAAACGATGTTGTTGGTGTGACAGCTTTTGTTAGACACTCAGTAGAGTTAGCCGAGGTTGCAGGTCGACTCTGTTCTGTAGACTGGCGTTTTGTTAGTCCCTTCTCCTCTTCTCCGGCAGTTGTGATGAAGGTTTGCGAGTGGGAACGACGCTAAAGAGGTGGATACAGCATTCATTGAAGTTACATTCAATTTTGTTAAAGCAAAAAAAAGAAAAAAAAGTACGGACAACAGAATTCGAGGTGTGAGATTTGTCGTCATCGCTGTAATCAGTTATTGCAACTTGGACACCCTAATCTAAGAAAAGCGAAATGCCTTCTTACAGCGATTAGCGGTTAGTAACGTTCCACGCCAAATAGCTATCTCTACTAGTTAGAAGTAAAGAATTATGCTTTTGTTTTTGTTTTGTTTTGTTTTTCGATGCCCTTCACCTGAAATGGCGATAGAGCAGAGTGCCAAGCAGTGACACGACCAAGTGCCCAAACCCTTTGTGGTCCAGGAGGGCGAAGTGATTCACTTTTGAGTAGCTTCAAAATTAAGAATGATTGAGATGTAAGAGAGAGAGAGAGAGAGAGAGAGATGATAAAACCCTTTTATGTAGGATTACTTAAATGTTAGTATTGAGGTTAGACGAGGCTTTAGTAGATGCGACTCACATCCTCAGCCTCGACCTCTTCTCCGTTCTCCTGTAGGAGGTGAATCAGAGCGAGGCCGTCTTCTGGATGGATTAGCACCCATTGAACCAGTTCTTGCTGATGGATGAATGGAGGACATTGAAGTTATAAGCGCTAATGTCGGTACCACAGTATTACCAGGACCTAGAGTCTAGCCTCGTTTCAATGCAACTCTTGATTTAAAAAAAAATCAGCGACTAGAAGTAGAGGATCCGAGTAGGGGAGATATTGTGTGCCATCTTCAAAGTCTGGAGTTTATTAGTGGATGAGAAGTGTCAATTTGAGACCATTCGGGTGACATACTCAAGATGGAAATGGGGATAGAAAGGGTTTCATAGAAGAGTGCGACCGAGAGGCTCTTTCAACCTCCATTTGCCCGGAATGGTAAGCACACAGCCATTTACAATGTGGCGGCGTGAGAATCGACATGCAATAAACATCCCGACCTCATCGCACTAAATGCGAAGTAAACCAGGATCCGAGCGCCGAAAAAAAAAACCACGCATCAAGATTTTACAATGAAAGTTAATTTCATTTACTCCAATGAGCCGCCTTTCTCTCTCTCGATCCCGCCGTAGGTTTAGAAAATGGAGCACCGAATGTCAGTTATCGCCAACTTCCGATACTTTTTAACCTCATTCCCCTTTAATATGCGTGTGTCAAGATGACCAGAGATGGGAGCTGTCAGATTAATAGCGATCAGTCGTTGAAATGGCAAATTGTCAGAGCT
Source organism: Taenia saginata (assembly GCA_001693075.2). Classification (NCBI taxonomy): domain Eukaryota; kingdom Metazoa; phylum Platyhelminthes; class Cestoda; order Cyclophyllidea; family Taeniidae; genus Taenia; species Taenia saginata. Next base: position 91,073 of record LWMK02000048.1, on the reverse strand, counting down.
AGAAGACGACAACTACCGCTCCCATCAGATAAGCAGCCCCAACGCCGTACAACGAAGACTACGGGCACTAAATTAGCCAAAGTATACTTATTAACTTCCAAAGGATTAGTAATTTTTGTTATCCAGTCATGTAACCTTTCGATGACGGGATACCTCACAGGGCGTACCGAGAAGGTTGAAAATGGACGGCCAAGCCCCATGTGTTTGCGTCGAGAGACGAGGCCTTCCATAAGAGGAAAAAAGCATGCTTAATAGATCGTATCGTTCATACGTGATACCTCAACTAACAGAAACAAAGTGCCTCAGGCATCGAAAACCACATAAAAGCCGTCCAGATTCACTTTGGTAAACCGGATGTGGAACTCAGAACCACCGCAACTCATGTAGATGTTCCTGGAAGAGGAATCATGGCCACTTGGCAGTATTATGTCCGGAGACAAGTGACTACCATGCCTACGCTGAGGACAATTCCAAGCTTGACACTCAGTAGTGTCAGTGAGTGTTTAAAGCAGACTTCTAGCACACAGCATACTTCAAAGACCATCCGGAATACGCCTATCAGTGACGATGCCGACCGTGGTGGTTCACTTCCAGCCCACAGAATAGCAGTCATGCAGTGGGTAGAAGACCTGGCTGATCTCGCAAGCCAGAGTTCGTGAATTCGTTCCCTCATACCGACAGATATGCTAGATCAGAGATACCAACGAAGTGACACCGAAATTCTCCTGTCTACGAATTCAGCAGTGGGAACCACTGAATATCTCAAAAATAGATGCAACTCCCATGCCCCGGAAACTCTTGTTTTCCTTCATAAATCCCAGTATCACGACTTAAACTGAACACCGACGGTAGGTTATTGCCTCAAAAATGTACCAGTATTTTAGGTGGGATAAAAATAAATGCTACCATTTCCCCTACCGTGATTTTATTCTGCACCATCGCGATTCCCTTATCTGGATTTCGCATAATCCAATGAGCCACAGCAGTCGAGCCATCGGTGGTGTCAACAGCAGTAACCTCCTCGTTCTTCCTCTCGCGTTTACCTTCCGACGGAGTTGTTGCCACGGCAGCTGTGGATCCTCCCACTGCCTTGTGTGAATCGCCATGACGTGGTGATGGATTGCCCGCGTCTTGGTCAATATCATGATCGCGGAGATCCTCAGACAGCGAAGGCAATATGAGGGGATTCGAGGCCTCACGACGAGATTTGCTGAAGTCGGTGATGCATGTAGTGGTAGTGTTGGAGGTAGTGCACAACTCTGGAGATGCACTGTGTAATTTTCGATGACTCCGAGTTAAGGCATCGGTCTTATCACAATGACAGGAATGGATGAGGAGGTCGGAGAGTGAACTGAAGTTCACCAAACTATTACAGAAAGGAGAGGAAAATAATAGGGAATGGGATTAGCATTGATGTATGTTGTTAATGTTCTTTGGATGCATAAATGGATGGATGGATGGATGGATGGATGGATGGATGGATGGATGGTTTAACAATGGATAGATCAATGAATTGGGATTGGACGGTGCTATGCAGTGTTAGATGGTTGCACTCAGAATGAACGATTGGAACTTGTACGAAACCTCAGCAGTGGAACCCATCGTACACCAAAGTAGTCCTCTCGATGCAATCCGCATGAGCAAGGGGACAGTAGACGAATCACATCCAATCCTGTGAGACACTTCTGAATGCAAAGTTTTGAGAGGAATTTCCAAGTTATAACAATAGTTGTAGAATATTTCTGGATAAAACCGTTAAAATGAGACATGCATATTTATGTGCAAGCCAAACGCAAGGCTGTTGAGGGTAGATCATGCATCCTGAAGCAGACCGGGGCGAAGAGGAGTCAATTTGCATGCTAATGCCTATAGGTTGCATGGTAATTATTGTTGGGAATTTACTGTTGCTTCAATAGAGTAGTGTCTTCAAGTTCTTCTAAAAAGAAAGTTTGGTGGAGAAAACATGGCATCAATTGCATAGTTGGCCAAGTTCTGGGCACAATGAAGAGGGATTGTAAACAAATAAGTCATTCTTGAGAGTCTGTAGTCCATTCTTGAAAGCCTTGGGCACCTTTCGTGATAAAATTTTGGTTCCGGTTCGACAGTCTACATCCAGACAAAGGAGACGGTCGTCAAGCCCTGTATCAAGGAAGTAGTTGAAGGAAGCGGAGAGGAGATGGTCGATAATTTTCATGAGTAAATTACTATCTTTTGAGCTCCACTGTCCACAAACCACAGAGAAGCATTGACAGTGGCAAGGACAAAGCATCCCGGGTCAACTTAGATGTATTGTAATCACCTCCCCCCCCCCCCCCCC